>SJJU01003836.1:0-26338 GCA_012932125.1 Conopomorpha cramerella
GTGGTTGGAAACTAATATTAAGTATGTGTAATAGTTTCAAACCCGGTTTTTATTATTATATTAATTTTACAAACTATTGAATAAATTCCACTTAAATATTGTCAACGATACTATTTTAATATTTGGTTTTATTTACATTTGCAAAGAAAACGAACAATGTTTACATTTTTGTTATTTGACAGTTTCCGCAAATGTTGTAAACGCTACGCGTCGCCACCGTCGCGCACATAGCCATTCTCCAAAACATGGCAAGTACACATCGTGAAGGTATAAAACCCATACAAAACCTTCGTTCACACGGCAACACGCACACTATGCCGACAAAGCAGGGAATCACGAAAAAAAATCGATTTCCATACAAAAAAGACAAACTTTTGCCTCGAGAGTTGGCATTTTGTATGAGGACTGACATTTTTTATTTTTTGCATTTACCCGCACAAGCTTAAATCAAAAATGTTGCTGCATCTCGAGAAAATCACTCAGCCTATTGACACCAAACATTTTTCCCCAAGGAAACCTAAGTCAAAAACGAAAAAAAAAAACATGGGCTTGCAGGCACTTCCTCCCGTATCGCTAACATTTTTATTTTGACCTGGTATTGGCTATGTGCGCGAGGGTGGCGACGCATGGCGTTTACAACAATTGCGGAAGCTGTCAAATAATAACAATGTAAACATTGTTAGTTTTCATTGCAAATACAAATAGAACCAAATATTAAAATAGTATTGTTGACAATATTTAAGTGAAATTTATTCAATAGTTTGTAAAATTAATATAATAATAAAAACCGGGTTTGAAATTATTACACATAATATTAGTTTCCAACCACAAACTGAGATAAAATGCAATAAATTAGTATTAGCCGAGCATTTAAGAACGCAACACGTTAAAAAGTTAACAACGCAACAACAATCATGGCCCATTTCTTTGCTTTGATTTTGTACTGCAATCAACACTTGACAGCTGATCATCCGCGTTTGTTTCCAATTTCTGCCGTGTTGTGCGCTGCGGTCGTTATCTCTCTGCCACTACTCGCTTTGCATATAGCCAATAGTTACCTAATATTATAGTATATTTGTGTTGATGGATTTGCCCTCCGTAAACAAAAGTATAATAAAAGCTACTTACTGATATGACAGAGACATTTCCGATATTGAACTTTCTGCAGACGATGGTTGTTACAAAGCCCCTGCGCGAATTATGTGCGTTTAGAAAATCACGGGCGTCCTGAAAAAGTGAAACTGCAAAACTGTAACTGCTTACTAATGAAAATAGATGCAACAAGTGCAAGTTGACTATAGTCATAAAAAAACCAACCAATTTACTGAATATAGCCATTTACCGAATATAGCCTTTACCGAATATGGCCATTGGTCGATTTTTTCATAATTAGAGCCGATATTTGTTTTTATGTGTCTACGAGTAAAATAACAAAGGTAAGCTCGAGCTTGTCTTTGGTTATATTCGCGCCTATATACCCGGTGAACAATATTGAGTTATAATGTCTGTGCGCGTTTCATTAAAAAATGATCTTTCCAAACAAAGTTTGACAGTAATGACAGTTCTCCGCCCGAAAATCTGTCAGAAAACATAAAAAAAAATCCCCATAGTCAGGTGCTAGAATTCATCATCATCACCCACAAGCTTGGGTTGGCGATCGCAGTGATGTTGTTTAAGATACAGAGAGCGAGCAGCAGCCCGGCCGTGGGAGAGTTCCCTCGTACGACCCCCACGCCGGGAAATGTTGGGCTGGGGTGGTAACACAGTGTATTCTATTCGCCGTCACCACACGGCAGAATTTACCTTACCTTGTAGAAATTACAGAAGGACCTCTCCAGAAAGGTTTTTATGGCCTCCTCGTGGTACAGGGTCAGCGGGAACCAAGCCGCGGCCGCGTCCTGTCTCACGTCCACGCTCTTCCTGTTGGGCAACCATCGCAGGAGCAGCTCCAATATGGATAATTGGCTTGGCACGTGGTCTGTTGTACCCAGTATGTACGACAGCTTCGGACTGTAACATTGGTTGTAATTATAAGTTAATTTTGGAATTAATTTTAAGAACCGTTATCTATACTTATAATAATTCTGTAGAGAGGTGAATTCTGTACATGAAAAATATTTTCAAAATAACTATCAGGGGGTGATTAGTGATCGATACTGATGCCAAAAATGCAATCAGTAATTTTTTTGTCTGTCTGTCGGTCTATATGTTCCTTATAGAAATAAAAACTACTCAACGGATTTTAACGAAACTTGGTGCAATTATTCTTCATGCTCTTGGGCAGGTTATCACGCTTATATCACGGTTATTTTCACGCTACAATCAATACGAGCAGAGTAGTGAAGGGAAATTTTGGGAAAACGGGAGAAGTTACTCCATCTTATAAGCTTCCGTCGCGTGTGCAGCCTTAATGGTTAAAGTTACATAGAAATCATGTATGACGGAAATATTCTCTATACAATTGTATAAAATATATCCCGCAACAGCATATGTCTATCTGTTATGGTTGACTCACAATAACACGTGTAACTCCTGGTAGCTTAGCAGTTCGGAGCATTCTGATTATATTTGTTTACTCTTAAAAAAAAATACTCTCACTCATCCCAAATTTTAAAAAGTTAACATTATTTTATACATATGAACCTTCCTCAAGAATCACTCTATGTACCTACTTAAGAAAACAGCATTCAATTCCGTTTCGTAGTTTTTAAAATCTAAGCATACATAGGGACAGACAGCGGGAGGAGACTTTGTTTTTTTTTTCTATATAAAAGGAGAAACTGACTGACAGACGCCCAGCCCAACAAACGGCTAAACTTAGGCACTTGAAATTTGAACGTAGGTAGAAACGTAGAAATTCCCACGGGAACGGGAATTAGCGGGAAAATACTTTTGTATGAAAGATCTAAACCGCTCAAGTTAGATGCTTGAAATATAGTATGCAGGTACTACTAAACTACGCGCATGAAATCGCGGGGCGTCCACTAGTCTAAACTAAAATTATAAAGAGGAAAGAATTGTATAGATCAATGTTTGTAACTCAAAAACTACTGGACGGCAGTGGCGTGCACACCATATAGGCAAAAAGACACTTCCTACCTTAGTATTTTGGCTACCCGACCTAATAATTGAGTTATTGCTAGATCTTTTTTTGTTGTACTCGCGACATAAGCGTGGTTTTTATGGCAACGAAGGTCACAGGACCTTCGTTGCCATATTGGTATTGGTATTGGTATTTATGGGTCACTCACCCACTACACACGATAGGTAGGTACCGATAAAGACAAGATACCTATAGATATGTGTCAATCCGTGGGGATTACTGCCTACCTTGTTGTAAAAGCCAGTGCACGCCACTGCTGGACGAATTTCGATAATTCCTTCAACATTAGAATGCTACATACTTACATCCCTAAGTAGAAAAGGCTATAGGCAGTATTTTATCCCGAAATTCTCACGGGTACGGAAAAAAACGCGAGTAACACTGCGCGGTTCACCAACTACTTAGATATTCTAATCATAACCAATCTATAGGTACTAATATTATAAATCTGAAGAGTTTGTTTGTTTTTTGAACGCCGTGATCTCAAGAACTACTGGTTCAAATTGAAAAATTATTTTTGTGTTGGATAGACCATTTATCGAGGAAGGTTAGGCTATATAACATCACGCTCCAACTATTAGGAGCGAAGAAATAATGGAAAATGTGATAAAAAGGGGGGAAATTATTCATCCTTGAGGGCTTCCATTGCATGCGCTGCGAAAACGGTTCATAGGTACACATATTTATGGAGGTATTAAAAGTAATCTAGTAGAGGCAATGTTTTATTCCAAAATTCTGATGATAATGATATACATGGTGGGTAAAAGCTAGTGTACATTTTATTTTGCATCTCGATACAAAATGTCATTACTGGAGGCAAAACAAAATCTATTTTGCATGGAGACAAAAAATGTTTGTTTCATTTCCCCACCTTTTCGCCATAGTAGGCAAGTTGTTTACATTGATGAGCCCAACAATGTTTCTAAGACCATTGCTCGGGCCCTTTTACACTTGGTATATTATAGCTTGGCATGTTACATGCATCGATGGGTAATTTATTTGAGTTGCATACCAACATTATAAGGAATCACCAATATACCAGGTTTTGTAGAAAATACTAGCGCAACTCAAGAAAGGCACTTGCCCACAACAAACAATTTTCCCCAAGGACATTATAACATAAGATTTTTTTTTAACATGTGGAATTTCGGTACGGATACCCTATTGCTGGGAAGAAAATTTACCTATTTTTACAAAGTGGCACAATCAGCTCATTGGTAAGAGGAGAAGCTGGATGCGAGAAGCCGAAAACAGATCACAGTGGTGTGCAATTGGAGAGGCCTATGTCCAGCAGTGGACAGGTATGGGCTGATGATGATGATGATGATGATGATGAAGTTTATATGAAGAGGTACTTTTGTTTGTTGTCTAAGTTTTTTGATATAGTGGTCTAAATGACTTTCCCAAGTTTTGACAATTTTAATTTCACATTGTATACAAACATGCTTACATGATTTTATAGTAGCTAATAAAAGTAGGTAATGTAACTTACAAGAAAGCAGCAAATTTAGCCTGAAATGCAGCTCTAATGTCCCTGTTAGCTCTGGCACAGAATAGGTTCAAACATCGGACCACTTCCTCCCTCTGATCTATGTTAAGACGCTCTGCACATGCCACATCAAAGAGACTCTCTGCAACCTCTTTCACTAGAATTCCGTTGATGTTGTGGTCTTTCAGCCTTATTTCCTGAAACAAAAGTTTATAATGAAATAGTGGTTACCTCAAGAATTCCCAGACATCAGGTCAGGTATATTCATGCAAATGGAAATGAGACTGGCCCTCTTTATTATATGTAATTTGACCAACTTTTAAAACTCCCTTTTAGACATACCTACCTTTGTAGGTACGTAGGTGTAGGTATATAGAGTAGGTAAATTATACTTACGTTTATGAACAACAGCAATGTTTTCAAGAAGCTCCACCAATGTGGAGAATGGGTGATTAAGTATTTCCTAAGTCCATCCAACCAATACTGAAGCAACGCCACAAGTTCTTTGCCAAGAAGACCCCATGTTTTCGATGGCGGCAATTGTATCATACGGCGTAGTATCGCAAACACTATTCCATGTTCATGATACTTAATAAAATACTGAAAAGTAAATAGCATTTAGTAACACTGCTCTACTCTGCTTGCCGAAGTTTTATTCGAACAACTCACCTCCAGTTCGAAAGAACGATTTTTCTTGAGAGATAAAACTGTAGACATGTTAAATGGTAACAAAGCATCCTGCACTTTGTCAATCGCATCGTGTGTTGCTGAAATATAGTCATTTATGTTCTTTATGCCATGTAGTATTCTAATATCCATTTTGGTTTTATTTTCTCAGTTTTCACAGGACTCGTTTTACACATTGTCAAACAAAACATGAGAGATTTTGTTTTTCCCGCTTGAAAAAAAAAAGTACTAACCGGAAAAAAGAATGAAATATGAGCATTATTAAAAAAAAGGCATTTACAATGTCGCCAACAGAAAAAACACTGACATCACTTGCGTTTAGTTTAAGCCACATAACACAATAAAATTGAGTTAAAGCGAGCATACAAAGGATTCCGTATTAGTTTCAATATTTAATTGCACTTTGTTTTGTGAAACAAATACGTTAAGCCATTTAGAAGTACTGAAAAGGAATAAAGCAAATTGTTAATGAATCCCCGTATGCAGAAATTAAACGCAGTCTTGGCGTCTGTCAATCAACTTTTTTTCAAGGTTGGCATCTCACAATCCGCAGTTTTCGCCCGCAATTTTGTCGCGGAGAATGACAAGTTTTGCGGTTTCCGATAAAAAAATACTAATCTTAGTCATTTGTACGATATTACAGCAAAAGACGTTCAAAAGTAATCACCTTGATACCGCCCGACCGAACAGCAGTTTTTATCTGCAATCTTGGTGTTTGTAGATAACAGATACTTGTGCTATGTTATGACTAATCATGCCGAGCCATACGGTGGTGAGACAGTGATCCTATTTATTATTATGTGGACCACAGAAGAGTGCAGTGTAGGATCGTTAGAATTATGATGCCCATAGCATATACTGTTTATGGGTTTGCCATATTCTTCGTCATCGCATGGGTGTGCGTGTGGTTGATTCATATCATGTCGTTTTCCTACGCGAAATGGAAGCTGCACAGGCCCGTGGACCGGTCACCTCCGGAGACTCCGTACCCAGGAGTGACGATACTGAAGCCGCTGACCGGTGTAGACCCGAACCTGTTCTCTAATCTGGAGACATTCTTCACGCTCGATTATCCATTGTACGAGATACTTTTCTGTGTGGAAGATCAAAACGACCCAGCAGTGATGCTTGTCAACAGTCTCATGAAGAAGTATTCGCATGTGGACACCAAGCTTCATGTCGGCGGTAAACGTGTTGGTGTGAATCCCAAGATAAACAACATGCAGCCTGCTTATTTGGAGGCAAAGTATCCTCTAGTGCTAGTGAGTGATGCGGGAATACGTATGCGCGATGATACTCTCCTAGATATGGTGCAGCATATGAGGGACGATGTAGCCATAGTCCACCAAATGCCATTTGTTTGTGACGCTGAAGGATTTCCAGCTATATATGAGAAAGTGTATTTTGGTACATCCCAAGCTCGTATGTACTTAGGCGCAGAAGTTTTGGGCATAAACTGTCATGTTGGTATGTCATCTTTGATGCGAAAGAGTGCATTGGATGAAGTTGGTGGTTTAGCTGCTTTTGGAGAGTATCTCGCTGAAGACTTCTTTATGGCAAAGGCAGTAATTTCAAAAGGTTGGAAAATAAGAGTGCCATCTTTGCCAGCATTGCAGAATTGCGGTGCAAAATCTGTGGGTGGTTTGCAAGCAAGATTAACAAGATGGGCAAGATTACGAATAGCAATGGTGCCTACAACCACACTGTTAGAGCCATTGAGTGAGTGTTTGCCTCTTGGAGCTGGGGCAGCTTGGGCATCTGGACAGTTGTTTGGTGCAGAACCTGTTGCGTTCTTCCTAGTGCATATGTTAATGTGGTTCTTATCTGACTGGATGATGTTGCGTAGTGTACAGAATGGTTCGCCCCCATTCTCTAAAGTGGAGTTTCTAATAGCCTGGGTGTGGGCAGAGTGTTGTGCACCGTTTGTTCTAGCCACGGCATTGTTGAAGCCAGAGATCTCTTGGCGGACAAAGTGCTACAGATTAGATTGGGGCGGTAAAGCCTATGAAGTGAAACCGAAGCTCAAGTTTTGAGTTGTTCTCAGTGAATGTTTGTGATTATTTTATTAGCATGACTGTGTTCTATTGTACCTTTTATTTTTTTAAGATTTAGTTTGTATTTTTTTATTTTGCATAGATGTTATAATTGTATATTTGTTTTTATTGCTATGGTACCCCATTACATTTATGGGTGAATGTAGCAGGAATAGGCTTTGGCCAAAAAAATTATTAGCTTGGATTGTAAGAATATGTTATGGTGGTAATTTTATTTTATGCATAAAAGTGTAAGATTTTATTTTTATTTTGCAAATAGTTATTCAGTGGGGACTCCTAAATGATGTACAAATTAAAACAGAGGGTTTAATCATTGCTTTTCCCTCTGTACATTTTTGTGTCATATACCTTAGAATATTAATTTTAATCTGGTATGAACTCATACTAGTACCTTTTTATAATAGTAATTTATTTTTATTTCAGTATTTTCTTGCCAGTCCCTTTACTTACCTTTTTAATCATAATAATAATTCCTACAATCTGACCTAAAAAGATGTATTATAATTGTATGTTAAAAATTAGTCAATCTTCACATAACAGTGAATTATTATGTGAACTAGATATTTCATCTATTTTAATGTTTTTATTTATTTGTTCACCTTGAAGTAGATTCATGTCATCAGCCAAGCGTAAATTGTTTAGAAGAATGTTTTTATTATTTTGTAATGCACATTTTTCTGTCTTGGACCAAAAATTCCAGTACCTATTAAGTTAAATGCTAAAGCAAAGCCGTGTTTGGTGTTATATTGAAACCTACCTCATTTGTGTACTGTCAATTTTTGTATTGGTTTGCTAAATAATATACTTTGAGGCCCTGCCTGTAACTCTTACACATAAATAACAAGTTTAAATTTAAATGATGTAAATGCTGGCGTCACACATTGAAACAAAACACAAGGATGAACCATACAACTACTAGAGTAATGTTCAAATAACCAGATGAAGTCGAGTCACATACATGTTTCCGAATCTCTCACACAGTGAACAGCTATAGCCGTCATAACAATAAAAAATCTATTGTGTTTTTTTACTGTCCGCCAATGTGTTAAACACATTATATATTTATAGTTTTCTTTGCATTGATAAAAGTCCAATGAATGTTTCACTGAATTAATGTTCAGTTTTACTGCACATTTCTGGAGCAACCTATAACAATCTATGAAAATCACAACTCTCAAACTTATGTCTCTCTACAGGAATAATACAGATTTCGTAACTGCGTTTAATCGTACAACTGTCATAGGTTGATTCGGAAATATGCAGTAAAACTATACGTTCATTCGGTGAAACGTTCATCGGACTTGAATTCATTGGAACAAAACTATAAATACATAACGTGTTTAAGAATTCCGTTGTGCGCTGAATTGACATTCGGAAACATGAACGGGACACGACATCGAGAATGGGCGTGGTCGAACCGATTATTGGCTCATTGTAGTTGCATGTCATTCACTCACGTCGCGGGCTCTCCTCATACGACGCGAAGCGTTATGCTTGAACTAGGATATGTATTGCCAGAACAGTTTTGCAGTCATGTGGTATCTAATGCTTCAATGGTCGATGGCTCCAAGCTTCTCTCCAATTTTTATTGTATCAATGGTAATAAAAGGCTTCTTCATGTTGGACCCATGTCCCCATGCTGAACCTTCAGAAGGACCGGGCTAGACCCGTGAAGACTGCCAGAGACTACATAATAATCATTTAATTTCTTGCTTATGAAGTCCAGTATATGTCCAGGACTGATCTACATATAAATGTATTGAATCAAGGAGACAATGTGCGGCGCCCGCAACGTAAACATGACTTGAAGGATTTTGTATGTACCTACCAAAAACAATCTCGTTTATTCAAAAGTTTAAGATTTAAATATTGGAGTATCTACCTATGTTTTAGATGAAGATGTGATTAATGCATACTAAATAATTTAAGATTTCTTTAGTAATAAATGAAAAGTGCAATATTATAAAATACTGAAAACTGTATAATATGTAGAACTATACTATACCGTCGTCCATAAGATTAAATGCTGTTATATGACAAAAACTATTGAGTTACAAAAACTTATAACACAACTCTTTTTGAAAATAAAAACTATTGGAAGATCTGGATTAAACAGATAGAGATCTTTTTTTCGTATAGAATATCATAAAAAAGTCAAAATGGACCTTTTTTTTTTACATAATAGTATTGTAGATTGAGGACGGCAGATAGTGGTAGGTTCACCATCTTTCACATTGGTCCTCTATGATATTCCAAAACACTCCGGCAACAGCGGCCCTAGCATGCCCGCCAAGAAAGACACGACATAGAACATACTGATTGCCTGCTATGTCACACATCGTGCGACTTATCTCTCGTTTCAACCAATCGCAGTGCCTGTGTACTCGTAGCAAGTAACTTTACTTAAGTATTTGTTTTCTAAGAAAGTGACTTGAACCTTTGTATCAGTAAGTGGACGGTGTCTACACCGTACATGCTTTTTGTCATACCATGTATTATCAATAGTTCCCTTATACGTGTAACTACGTCATACTTTCGAGAAATCCATCTCTGTAGTACTGCAGTCCTAGCACGCGCGTCAAAGAAACGACAGAACAAATGCGCTTTGTGATTGGCTGCTATGTCCAACATCATGTGACTTAGCTCGTTTCAACCAATCGCAGTGCCTGGTATGTCTTGTCATTTCTTTCTTGGAGTTCTTTGCTACGGGGGCTGATCTCTGCTTAAGAAACATTTGTCGCTCTAATCGTGTTTGTGTAAAAGAGACGAACAATGCGAGCAGCACTTCAGTACTGATAAATTTTTCAGTATACGAGCCAAGGTTAATGTCCTAGTGGCCAACATTGAGTGCTTGACATCAATAACTTCATGTTTTCTACTAATATTATAAACGCTAAAGTTTGGATGTTTGTTAATTTCACGCGAAAACAACTGAACGGATTTTAATTGAACTTTAAAGTAATATGGCGTATACATCGCAATAAATAACTTGTCCTGACTTGTCATGTTACAATCACGTTGCATTACACTACACGCCTTTCCCTCAGCGAGGTAGGCAAAAATGACACATTTTTGTTACGGCTACTCTCTGTTCGAGTACTTACCACGCCACTTTCAGGACATCACCGATCTGGCCCATCACCTCCATATGCCTCAATGATATCTAAGTCTAATGCACGAAGGGTTTGATGTCAATTACTCCTGTTTTAAGACATAGGTCATTTACCTTTTAGTTAGCAATAACAATTGTAAAAGGCGAATTTCATTGAAAACACACTTGACAGTGACTTAAAACTGTGGACACAACTAGCGGAGCTTGTTTTTTCCCAGTAGATCCTTAAACGAACAAAGTAGTGTAAATTTTTCTTTAGATATAGAAACTGGGAATAAAAGGCTCTGGCAAGCGGTTTAACTCATGTATATTCCATTTTGACGGAATTTTTCGGATCAGAACAGCCTATAAGTATCTCGGATATGATCTATAATGTGGCATTCTAAATAGTGAGCGAATAATTCGAGGATTATCCAATATTTCAAGTATGTATGTACTTATGTAGTTTGTTAAGTTTATTCGTCACGAACCCCCGAAATACAAATAAGTATGTCCTCTTTATAATATTAATACATACTTACAGATAAAGAGTTAAGTAACTGTCAAATTAGCTTTACATGAAATTCACCCGAATGTTACGATAATTCGTTATCGTTGATAGCTTGTCTCAGCCAAACCTGTAATTGTATGATAGGTGTTAATAAAACAATAATAAAATACCTACACTTTGGCTATCTGCTTAATGTGATTTTCCAATGTAGGTACAACAGCTATTTTGTAAATTTAAAACGATGCGCCAATGTGGATTACGAATCGGTATAAAAATAACAGGGTTTAGAAGAAGCACAGTGTTATTAGAGTGAATCGAAGAATAACGTAAACCACGAAAGCGTGGTGATTGGTTGGAGATGTGATGGAAATTACTCATAGCCAGGTTTACATATCTATCTTTTTCGAATGCCGCTCTAGAGCAAGCAAAGTAGCTTCGTTCCACTTGTCAACACCACCTCCTCTAACACAGCGCTCCAAGAAGAACTGACAACACATATAACAACAGTGCAAGCCTAGCACGCGCGTCAACTAAGACACGACATAGTCCAAATACACACTCTGCAGGCCTAGCACGCGCCTCAAGAAAGACATGACATACACGCTCTGATTGGCTGTTATGTCACGCTTTGTGCGACTCAGCTAGTTTCAACAAATCTCAGCGCGTTATGTGTCTCGTTACTTATTTGTTGGAGTGCTGTGCTAGGGGGGCTGATTGACTGTTATGTCACGATTCGTTCGACTCAGATCTTTCTAGGAGCGCTATGATAGGGGTTTCGAATAATACTACTCAAGCACAAATAATAATACTAGTCAAGTCAGTATTACTCAGGCCAAGTTGTATCTGACAAACACTTGCACAAAGCAATTTGACCCTTAGCATAGCAAAACATTTAATTTTTGGTGTATTCATTTTGTACGCGAAAATATTGCAACTTGATATCTTGGTGTCATTCCGCTGGTGACAAACGTAAGGGAAAGGTATCTGAGCAAAGTTTAGTACTCGCTGTTTATCTTAAAGAATTATTTTATACTAGCTGAGCCGGCAAACGATGTTTTGCCAATATACATATTCAACAGTGTCTCCCTGTTATTACATGCATGTACCTATTATACATATAAACCTTCCTCTAGAATCACTCTTATCTATTAAATAAAACCGCATGAAAATATTTTGCTTAGTTTTGATGATATAAGCATACATGGGGACAGACAGCGGAGTGCGACTTTGTTTTATACTCATCATCATCATTTTCCTGCCCTTATCCCACACTAGGTGGGGTTATATACTATATATTGATAACAGCAATGGATTCTACTTGCTCTAAAGCGGCATTCCAAATCTGCAGTACCTACGCGATCTATTCGTGCAAATCGGGCTATTATATCGCAAAGTTGAACAAAAGTGACACAAAACAAAAAGTGTAATTTTATGAAATTGAACCTTAACATAAAATATACTAAACATAAATGATAAAATCGGCATGTTTCGTATTGGGTCCTTTTTGTTCTAACTATGCAATATGTCTATGTGTAGTCATAACTGCCGGACGTGTAATAATACTAAGGGTCAGTCTAAAATCTCTTAAGCCGAAGTGTACTTGTTCTTTAGGCCTTACTAAAGCCATTTCATCAAGTGTCAATGAACCCCGGAACAATAAAAAAAGATACATCTTTTTTTCATTGCCCCCTACTAAAATACATACGAATTATGGACTTCGTAGGGTCTAGAAACAGTAGAATTCGGCTTAAAAGATTATTTCAGACTAATCCTGTGTAATTAAATATTCATATGGAATTTTTAGTAAGCCGGAAGCATTTCGCTCACTCATTCCCCAATGGTTCCTAACAATGATTGAAATGATTAAAACTAAACATTGATAATACGTCTGTGGTATCTTTGGATGGAGTATGTGAAATTTTCAAGATTTTTTTTAGGTACTCGGGACCAAATTGTACAGTCAAGTTCATATATACAAGAATATAAATGCTAAAGATTTTGTTGCCCTCCGACAACTTGGATCCTATGATTTCTATTCCATGGAATGGAAAGATATTTTTGTTTTCTTGGGTATTAACGAAGCTTATGATAATTTATTTTCATTTTCGATACCATGAAGGCATAGTATAATTTTCAGAGTGCCTCTTTATGAGGCATATTATTTGCTTTGATAAAAAAAAGAGAGAAGCAATAAAGTTGTCAAATATTGAAACAATATCATGTTCTATTAAGACACTTCAATGTACTTATTATGCAATTGAAATCCAGGAGAAAAAACTTCATATGGTATGGGATTTAAGTTGCCTTAAATATGTTTTTTTAGCTACACATATATGTGGACTCGACTGTACCACTTTACGGATGATTGTTTTGTATTTATTTAAAAAAATGACTGTTCTTTTTTTAAAACCAAAGAGTTTACCACGATAAGACTTGTTGACAGTAAGTCCAAAGGTATCTGATAAGATCCCCATCGTTCTGATTGTATGATTATGTCATGTTTAATCTAGCCATAGACAATGTGAAAATAAAGGTGGCATATCATAGATTTCGTTGTTTATTTTCTAAACTTGATATACAGTCGACCAGTCGAGGGTTTCTTTCATTTTCACTGTCGTCTGTAGTAAAACAGCAGTGGCGTGCACTTGCTTTTACGATAAGGCAGGCAGTAGTCCACAAGGATAAGGACAAGACAAGGACACCTATGTATAAGTAACTTGTCTTTACGAAACACATGCACCTAACATATCCACCCACAAAACACAGGACCTTCGTTAGCCTATGTCGTGAATACAAAAAAAAAGGATCTAGCAATAACTATTATTATGTCGGGTAGCCAAAATACTAAGATAGGCAGTGTCTTTTTGCCTATATGGTGTGCACGCCACTGTAAAACTGCGATGCACATCGTTTGCCGCTACGATGCCAGAACGATACAACTACCAGAGTGTAGCAGACGTGGGTCCCAGATCCCCATAACTTAAAACTTATTGTGACACGAACTTTTGACAATAGGGAATTTTCAGGGCCCCTTTTCAGCGCCATCTGTCATAACTAAGAGAATAGTTATGACAGATGGCGCTAGTTGTGTTAGGGGGACAAATATCAACGAAATTACTAACTTCAAGCAGTCCGTATTGAAGGTGACAGTATATTTTTTTATTGTTTGTCTACATGTTACAAAAGTGTCTGAAGTCTAAATAACTCGCCCAAATAATTAAAAGCACTAAAATATAACTGACAGAAGTCCCCCTGGATATCTACTAGCGACATCTAGATAGGAAACTTTTGGAGTTTGAAAATTCCCCATTCTGTGTACATTGCCCGGATTAGACGTACACAATTTTACAAACTCCTTTTAGAAGGCTCAAAGGCCATTGTTCCCACTATACCAGATTCCTAATTAACCAGATACCCACAATACCATACCTAAGTACATGCATGAAGAAAGTGAAATAAAAATGTTATTTGATAATCTATGTAAACATACCTCTACAGTTATCAAGTTTTGCTGGCAATCTGATATGATTCCGTTTATTTTGCTGTCCTTTATCTCTTTTCCTGTTCGCTTCTTGTCCATACAATGATGATTCTTTTCTATTGTTTTGAAAATAAGCTTCCTTTTTTATCAATAGGTACTTCGAATGATATATGTACTACCTACCTTATTTGTAGCTATTCCTTGATACTTGCTTTAGCTTATGTAATACTAAATAAAGATGATGACTCCCTACTATCTAATTCTATGCACTTATCTTTTGTATTTGCCATTACAAATTCTGGTATGGTGGGAATCTGGTATAGTGGGAACAAAGGGTCATTTCGGTAGTAAAAGTGTCAGTTGCATTTAAATACGATACCGTAATGGACAGAAGATAAATATATCTTGCTCTTTCACTCCTACATGTTTATCGTATCGTTGTCTCGTTTTATTCCAAACGTCAGTTTCGGATCGCAAATCTAGTTGTTTTTGGTCTGAGAAAGGAACAGTTACCTTACTAACCTTGTTAATTGTGAAGTTGTGGGTCATTTTATGTATGAATATGTTTTATGTATGTATGTAACTTTTTATTTTAACTTTAAACTGAGTCACAGTAAATTGACAAAATTATCAATAAAATTATAATGTCTTTAAGAGCATCTTGGGACAACATCGTGATGAAGCCCGCACACCACCCCTGTCACGTTGGGTTAAGTTAAATACCTACGCTTGGTGAACCGTGGGCATTTCCTTTAGCAAGTGCCTCTGCCTACCCCGCTATGGGATTAAAAGACGCGAAGCGTATTTTAAAGTGAAAGTTTTAAAACATCGTCTCAAACTTTTTCGTCTGTGTGTTGCATGTCGCGCGGCCGTGGTTACCGTGGTTTCGTAAAACCACCCAACTTTTTTTTTTACCAAGCCCATTGTCAATACATACAAGTACGTGTAGTTCGCGGCGCGATATAAAGGAAATCGATAAGAAACATTTATCTAGATCACGCAATGGACATCAAAGTGTCATTGTAACTGTTAATTGTCGCGTTAATGAAAGAGCGGGCAATGAAAGGGACCATTTTGGCTTTATTCAATTTGACCTATTTTTCACTATACTTACCTATAGATACGAATATGTACAGTCACGTGCAAAAACATGTAAACACATAGTAACATTTGAAAGTATTTTTCTTATAATACACACCTACCGCGCGGTGTTACTCGCGTTTTTTTTTCGTTCCTTCGACAAGTAGTTTTTATTCGTTACAAACATCCATCCATACAATTCATTCCTCTTTATAATATAATAACAAATAATGCATTAATTACGACCAAATTTGATTACCATTAAAACGGTTCTTAAAAGATAGACATATACTGTCGTAGACATTTTTTTAGATAGCCTTCCTCGATAAGTGGTCTATTCAACACCAAAATATGTTTTCAATTCGAAGTAGATCCTGAGATTAGCTTAAGCTTTATAATAATATATTAGTAGATTGATAGAAATTATATGGTTTTGCGATTATGCTATTCGAGATCCCATACTATGCTGAAATAGGTTTTATATCAAATACACGCAATATGAAGTACACGCCTACATTATTTATTTTCATACGGTAAAATACATTATATACAATTTAATTATAATAAAAAGGACATTAGAAAATAACTACTACACACACACATCCATACCAACACCCCTATAAGTGTATACATGTTTATGCACGTGACTGTACCTACTCGGATTTTTAATTTGACGAACCAATTTGACAGTTCCCATTGCATTCGAGCAATTTTGTACTCTACTGCAATCACTTTACAATATATTTTACGAGATAAAGTTTTTTAACTGTATGTATTCAATTTTCAGTTTAATTTACATAGGAATAAAGTATCATATTGTACGCATAGGAACTGTCAAATTCGTCCTTCCATTAAAGAAAAATCTATCCACCTACAAATTGCCGAATCATTATGTATGTAGGTAGGCCATAGGTATGACATTATGAGTGTTTGCAGTTACTTGTTGTACTTATACAGATACGGAAAACTTGAATAAATTGATATAATTATTTTCGGAAAACAGCCGAAAATAATTATGCAACAGTTGGTAAAATCGTTTTTTGTTTTAATTCGACGTATTTTTATACTTTTTTTTGTTCAACAGTAAAAAGTATTTTGTAGTGAAAAACAGTATAATACTAGTAGTAGTATAATACTGTTTTTAACAGTATAGTTGGCAACCCTAATTAGAGTACCTAAGAAAAATCATAAAACTTACATAGGTACCTGAGTATCTGTAGTGTTTGGTTCACATTTCAGAATATGATTCCTAGAGGTACCTACCAGAGTGCTGAAGATGGACATCCATCAATGTTACGGACCTATGACTGTAATTAATCAGATTTTAACTGTCATAGTGCATCAGTTACACGACAGACACCCAGTGCTGGACAAGGGCATCCCCCACAGAAATTTCCAATAATCGCCACTCTTAGCAGGCGGGTTGGCGATCGCAATTGTGTTGTAGTGTAACTCACAGAGAGCGCTGCGCTGCCCGTCTTCTGGAGAGTTCCCTCTGTTGCCTCTTACGACCCTCACGACATTAAGTTGGAATGGTAACACATGTATTCTATTCGCCATCACCACACCAGTGGCGTGCACACCATATAGGCAAAACGACACTGGCTACCTTAGTATTTTGGCTACCCGACCTAATAATTGCTAGATCTTTGTTTGTTGCACTCACGACATACGCTAACAAAGGTCCTGTGTTTTGTGAGTGAGTAGATAGGTAGGTACGGCAAAGACAAGTTATCTATACGTACATAGCTGTCAATCTCTGGGGATTACTGCCTTGCCTACCTTGCCGTAAAAGCCAGTGCACGCCACTGCACCACACTTAGGCTTCATCATCAGCCCATATTTGTCCACTGCTGGACATAGGCCTCTCTCACTCACTTAGGCTTAGTGTGCACCTATTCTAAATAGTAGTAGACCCTACGCGTGCTATTAACATTAATTGAACATATCTTGTGATACGAGTCTTGGACTCTGTGTTACCGCTGCCTACGCAGATAAATATACCTTAATTAGACCCATGTCTAAGTTCAACCTGTTGAAAATTGCGTAACAGAGTTGTGTGCGCGATGAATGATTCACACACAAGACATTCCTCGCGGGTCTAATTAGCTTAACCCTTCCATTGACAATCGTCTTACTACAATAGAGGTTTCATTGTAATAACGTCGTAGGTGGACACATAATAATTATGTCCCCGAATATGTTAACCCTTTGTAGGTTTATTTTTGTTTGCTCGACATTTCGACACAGCTGTTGCCACGAGCTGACAACGAAGGTAACCTGAATCAAAATGTTTAATATATTGTCAGGGCGCGTTTTTAAAAAAAATGACTAATATACGAAGCTTTATCGCGTATATATTATGTTTTAAAGCGTTATAACAAAAGCATAATGAACGTCGCCATTGTGATGGACCTTTTAATCCAATAGCGAGGTAGGCAGCGTCACTTGTCACGCAAATGCTCAGCCCAAAGCGTATTTAACCCGACTTGATGGAGGTGGTCGTAATCCTCAATGCGCCCGGTGTACGGAGGGCGTTTTCTGTAAAGAATTATCCTGTAGGTATTCTAGGGAAAATAGCCTAATAATAATTTGCTTGCACACTATTCTACGTCAATTATAATTGGGGTATAATTGACGGGCCCGTTGGTGTAGTGGTCAGCCTGTCTGCCTCAGCTCCATAGGGCCGTGGGTTCGATTCCCACCGCTGACAGGTATTTAGATGATGAGCTTTTAAGTACTTGTTGGATGTGTCTGGGTGTTTTATTTATATAAGTATGTATTTAAAAAAGAAAAAAAAAGTAATTAAGTATATATTTCGTTGTCTGATTTCCATAACACAAGTGCTTTGGCTACTTAACATGGGATGAAGACAATGTGTGTGTTGTTGTAAAATATTTATTTATTTATAATGCCACTATGGCCTTAGAAACGTTGTTGGGTTCGTAAACATGATGACAATGCTGGAAAATGATAATAAAAAGTTTCGTCTGCATAAACAATATATTTTTTGCCTAGGTATGACGCTTATCCGGTTGCCCTGGTAAAATACGAGGCTGCTGGCCTCAGACCAAACATAACCAGACTTGCAAACCGCGTACCAACTTCAGCCTGTCTCTTTTCCACCAAAATGTATGGAAAATGATGTACTTCTGTCTGAATCCAAACTGTCACTTTTACTGCTAATTGAACATTTTCTATCCAGATATACCCTGGTACGCAGTTAGGGACAGAAGATCTTTCTCTAATATTTTTTTTATCTCTATGAACAAGCGTTTGACCACCATCCTGCCTGATGTTAAGCAGCGATGTGGTCTACACATGTGGAGCACACTTGTTCATTAGGTACCTATTCACCTGCGACTTAAGACTTTATCTCTTATTCTTTCTTGATATCATTGACTCATTTTATTCTAAACGTCAGTATAAGATTGCAAGTCCAGTTGTTTTTGGTCTGGGCTACTGGCTGACGAATTGTCAGTCGCTGGTTACGTGCCTGACTGAAGAATGTCTTCTGGGTGCTCAAGACCCACATATAACTAGCGTCAGCTGAATGCCCTCGGAGGCCTCCAGTATGTATCTGACACTACCCCGTCTCCATAGCTTTGGGGTGCCCATGAGGAATTTCCCCTCGTCACCAAATAATGTTCGAGGTCCATTTAAATACAGTATTTGTTTGATTATCCTCCATTCCGGTCGTTCGGTCGACGTCAACAATGCCATAAGTAAATTGTCACTGAAAATATCGATATCTCCAGCCATTTTATAAATCCGGAAGTGTTTCACTTTAGATATCCTTGACTGTAAGGTCGAGGCTATTGTTTGAGAAAATTGTTTTGCTTTCGTGACTGTCCAAATCGAAAGTTGATAATTTGTGTACCTACATGCCTGACACAAAATGATGATCGCATGCTATTGATTACAGCCCGTTCAAGTCGAGGCCTATTGAATTTTGAATTTGTACATACTTCTTTTTTATCTGGCCATCACTTGAGACTTACCTAGCCCTATTGTGACATCTGTTAGCACCCCAGCTCAACATTTCCCATCGTGGGGTTTATAAGAGGCAACCAAAGGCGCGAAAGGAAAATAAATACAAACAAATGTCAAATATGAAATTAAAAGTAAAATATGACATGACGAAAACGGTTCCGAACATTAGGTGCTGTCTATTTTCCCTCATGCGAAGCTGGGGCGGGCCGCTTGTAGATTATAACTTCAATATTTTTCAATTCAAATGTCCGATAGAACTCTTGTCCCGTTTCGCAGACCAGAGTTCTAATTTTTCATTCCCTATCACTCATGTATAAGAGTGGTTAATTTTTTAAGGAACCTCGCACGGGCGGACGTTATAAATCAATATTGTTGTATTGTGTATAATCAAAGACAAGCTCGAATTTAATTTTGTTATTTTACTCGACGCAGTTGCATGCGTAAGGTAAGCTCGAGCTTTTGTTTGATTATATTCGCGCCGATATACTCGGTGAACAATAGTTTAGACTAGCATCTAAATATATGTATAAAAGGAGAAACTGACTGACAGACATATCAACGCACAGCCCAAACGAAAGGAATTCCATAAATTCCCAAGGGAACGGAAATTAATGGGAAATTACTTTTGTATGAAAAAACTAAACTACGCGAATGAAATCGCGGGGTCCACTAGTATGTTAGTAAAATAGGACATTTTTACCTTAATTCTGTATGTTATAACTTTTAGAGTAACTACAGTACTGTCAAGTTCAGGGAACATACTATGGCATGAAAAAGTATTATTCTTTATACAGAGTGATTCGAAAAAACCCTTTTAAGCATAAGTCTACCGTTTCCAAATACCCTTATCGAGTCCATTTCAGCAAGTATGCCAATAGTTTAAACCGGATATTACGATGCGAAATTAACCAAAGATAAGCATTCACGTCTCGTGAGCACGGCACATGTAACTGTGTCGAAACGTCGAACAAACGATGAAGGTAAGCTGAATGGTTATCTTTGGTTAATTTTGCGCCGTAATACACGGTGAACAATATTGATTTATAGGACTGGATTGTACAGTAAACACCCTACCTATTTTTTTCTCTACTGTAGTATTGTACTTACTTGCAACATTCCATAATTAACACCAATTTGGTGTCAGACAGATATACGTCTGACCCTAGAGTCAATGTCAATTAGACTATGTGCCATTGCGATATATTAAATTGAGCAACATAATCGTGTTTTTCTTTATACTACCTACCTACTACACTCCCAGAATGCCTTATCACTTGATAAGGTGGAAGTAATAATGAAAGTGACATCAATTATAATAAATGTGTCTATGTGTTATCTACTTAGGTAGGCAGTCGTCAGACCAAAAACAACTAGTCTCGCAAACCGAAATTGACGTTTAGTATTCTAAACGTACCTGTTTTATTAAACAAAACAACAATATGCACGACATGAAGGAGTGAAAGTATAAGAGTAAATACTTTCTTCCCTTACTACGAAGCAGAGCAATTCTAGATCCCAACTCTCAAAGTGGTACTGTGACACTTTGGATCCAGAAGTACATCTTGTTTTGGTGGAAAAGAGACAGACCCAAGATGGTACGCGTATTGCAAGTCTAGTTGTGTTTGTTCTGAATAGACAGTCGGTCAAGAATAGGGTCTGCAACCTAAGGTACTTACCACAACTTTTTTAATTCTAATTTTTTTTAACACAGTCAACAAGCGTTTGACCACCATCCTGCCTGATGTTAAGCAGCGATGTGATCTACGATGGAGCACACTTGTTCAGAAGGTACCTATTCACCCCAGTGACTTGAAGACCTCTAGACTGAACTGCGCAGGAAACACAGACTCCGGCAAGTCATTCCACCCACACGTCCTGGGGGCTCGCACTATGAAAGTAGACGCATAGCAATATTGCAAACTCTACCTTATTTAAGGCTCAGTGACACAGGAAGTGTCATCAAAAGTGATACACCACATTCTTGACCTCCCGGACCGTATTTTCCGGCTTGCCTAAAGCTCATATGGTACCCTCGAGATAGTTAGGGCCCTACGGTGCCTTTTCTACTCCTTTCGATTTGGACCTCCAGATTTTACAAACTTTCTCAGCCAAGGACACGGGACCAAATATCTCATCAATTTTGATAATCATAACAATAGTGCAAACTACCAAATACTGTGTGTAAAAGGAGCCCCGAGCAAACAATTTGGAGAAATACAAAAAGAAATCGTCATAGTAAAAGTTGTTCATATTGACGAGCCCAACAACGTTTCTAAGATCATTGCTTTAACACCTTGTATAATGTAGGTAAACGATTAATAAATTCGGTGAATGAAACTTTATCGATATTTTAGTGACCCAAGACGAGTTATCAATACTTGTAGACTTGGACCTTTTGGTCGACCGACCGTAGGTACAGTCAATAACTATCGGAACGAAGCACTTCCGGCTTATTTTAAAATGGTGTTATCAATATATTCATAGAAATTGACAGTTTATCTTTGAAATGATTGAGACGTATTTTAAAAAATCCGTAAATTATTTCTCTGCTGTAGTCCTTTGATCAGTTGTTCCCAAATTCCCACACTCGCCTTGTGGGCAGTGAGACCCTGAAAAAATGTACTAACTATGACAAAATCGCAAAAAAAAAATTATCGCCACAAATTTTTGCTTCAGATGACATTTTGAATGGGGATTGAATTTTGTTTTTTTATTACCCTACATTGTTGCCATAGTAAAAGATGTTCATATTGACGAGCCCAACAACGTTTCTAAGACCATTGCCCGGGGTGCTTTTACACTCTGTATAGCTCACATTAATTCATTTAATTTGAAGTTGAAATGTTTTTTATGCAAACTGCTACAAGACAATTTAATTTCACAATGGGAATTAGATAAAATAAGTTTAGTAACCTCTGTCCTTCACTGTATCCACAAGCCTTCAACTCTTCAAACAGTTAGACCTATTCTTTGGTAGATGCGCACTTCGCAACTAAGGTTTAATTATTAGATACGGAGGTAAGTATCTACAATAGATAATGTTAGTAGATATACTAAGTAGGTATCTTGCCTAACACCTAGTTTAGTTTCCTTTTATACGTTTGAGAGCAGCTGTAATCTAGCCTAATGATCGCCTACCTGGCTAAGGACGTATTTCCGTTAGCATCTACCGACATCCGACAATTTTCTAAGTTCTAGTTCGTTAGTTTTATTTTAATACTTTATTGCACTAGGTATAACATTGTAATAAGGCGAACGAAATATTTTTTAATGAAAGGCGACATTATAACTCAATATTGTTCACCGGGTATACAGGGTGTCCCAAAATAGGCACGTTATACTGACACCGTAGGTAGATGGGACTTAGACCAATCGAACAAGCCTGGCTATATAGAGGTATTTTTACCTAATACTGGCTATATCTCAACACCAGTGATACTTTTCTATTGGCATGTTAGGCTTGTTCGATTCGTCTAAGTCCCATCTACCTACGGTGTCAGTGTGACGTGCCTATTTTGGGACACCCTGTATAGGCGCGAATATAATCAAAGACAAGCTCTAGTTTACATTTGTTATTTTACTCGACGCAAATTGAGTTAGAACGTAATATTTTCTACACATTTTCATCCACACAGCGTTTCATCATCATCATCAGTCTCATCAGGCCTCCCCCGATGATTTCTATGATAAATTGGGGGGAAATGCCAATAATCACCACGCATGACAGGCGGGTTGGTGATCGCTGTGGTGTAGTACTTTAACTCACAGAGAGCGCTGCTGCCCGTCCTCAGGAGAGTTACCTCGCTCGCCTCTTACGACGCCCTAGAAAAGAAAAGTTGGGTTGGGGTGGTGACACATGTACTCTATTAGCCGTCACCACAAGGCACATAGCGTTTGCTTACAGATAAACATGTTCAAAAGTTTATACAAATATTGATGAACCAGATATTTAAATGAAACCGGAAGTGCACAGACCATGATTGTACATATTATGTGAGTCTCCAGATAGGCAGGTCATGACATTACCTTGTTTTCCAGGAGTTCCGGGCACGAGAGTAGTACAGTACTTTTGCTTGTCGTAAGAGGTGACTGAAAAGCATAGACTAGTAGGTACAGGATATCTTTTGCCTGTCGTAAGAGGTGACGGAAAAGGCTTGCATAGCTGACGGGTGCTATCGCGCTCAATAGAAGGTCCCTAGGAAGCCGAAAACCAACACACCGTGCATAGTGACCTTTTTGGAGGTGTTTTGGAGTCATAGCACAATTAATAAAAGTAAATTCTGTTTATACAAAATGTAACTTTTTATTGAATGAAAAGTCCAAAGTCTTTTTTCGTGTCTGATTATTAACACCTACCAATAGTCAATAAGTAGAGAGAGTAGAAACAAGAACCTTGGGCTTCTTACGTAGTATTAAGTATTACAGCTGGTAGGTACTTAGGTATATCATGCGATGACGACGGCGGCGGTACCACGGTACACAAGTACCGTCATTAGGATATTTAACACATTGGCGGACAGTAAAATAGACTCAATAGATTTTTTATTGTTATGACGCCTAAAGGTGTTTACTGTCCGGGAAAGAGTTAAGTATTCTGGTACTTATATCATGCAACGACGGCAGCGGTACCACGGTACGTACACAAGTACCGTCGTTACTATACCTACCTACCTGGCGAGTTGGGGATGCGTCAATCATCCCCCTGATCCTGGAGGACCTGGGATGTATCAGTCCAGGTTGAAATAAACTAACTTCAAACGATAATGAATCGACTTCAAGCTATAAAAATGTAAAATTTAGAGACGGCACTGTCAGACCTGTTTTTTTAAATAGGACCACACGAGAAGCACAAACTTTTAAATACATAAATTTATGAAATCGTTTCACTCAACCTCCTCCTTTTTTGAAGACAGTTAAAAAATAGTTTTGGAATGAAAAATAACTTATGCTAAATAACTCAGGCTATTTTTATATGCTCTACTTATTTATCTATGCTGCCAAAATATTACTTATCGTATCGTAAGTAGTATTATGTAAGCAGATAGGTATTTTAGTACCGTATAGCAGTGGCGTGCACACCATATAGGCAAAAAGACACTGCCTACCTTAGTATTTTGGCTACCCGAACTAATAAGAGAGTTATTGCTAGATCTTTTTTTGTTGTACTTACTCACGAAATAGGCTAACGAAGGTCCTGTGTTTTGTGGGTGAGTAGATAGGTAGGTCTCAGGATCTATGTTTCGTAAAGACAAGTTACCTATACATAGATATCAATCCTAGGGGATTACTGCCTAACTTGTCATAAAAGCCAGTGCACGCCACTGGATATAGGTATCTATGTTTCGTAAAGACAAGTTCCCTATACATAGGTGTCAATCCTTGGGGATTACTGCCTACCTTGTTGTAAAAGCCAGTGCACGCCACGTATAGTATATGAAACGCTAAGATAGGATTCCGAGATAACACGATGTTGCGATGATATGAAAAACTAAAACCTTTAGTAGGCACGCCCCTTAGTTATCAATTAATAGATAGCTGTCCCAGTATTACTCATTAATTTGTTTTACCATAGAAGTAGACTGATTTAAATAACCGACTTCTACCAGTACAACTTCGTACCTGTTCGATTCTTTATTGTTCCATGTGCATAGCGTTCAAATTTTTTTAAAGTCGACAGCAGTTACTAAAATAATTTTAAAGAATAATTAAAGAAAAAAGAACCCTCTTCAACCAGTAAAATTTGACAAATATTATGTGGTTTTCTCACGGATGCCATTGTCGGAACTGAACCAAATGTATATGGGACCAAACGGGAAGCACCTGCTTTCAAATAAAAAAAAAACATCCAAATCGGTTCAAAAGGAGGTAACAAACATACAAAAAAATACAGACGAATTGAAAACCTCCTCCTTTTTATTTTTGAAGTCGGTTAAAAATGAACCGACTTCAGTCAGTAACTTTTTTTTTTTTTTATTTCGAAGGGGAAATCCTTTATTTCCGCCCAGGGGAGTGACTGGGTTATGTCGGACTCACACCGACTAAAACCCCTCCGGTGGCCTTCGGCGGTGCATGACGGGAGACTCCGGGATCTCCAAAGAAACTCTCTACGATTCTTTAAAGTTTCCCCCGATGTATCTGGGCTCTAAGTCTCCTACACTCTGGCAGTTGCATCGGTCTGGCATCGTATAGGCAAACAATGTGCATTGCTGATTTAGTTTCTAACATTTCACCAGCGTCCGTAGATAAACAGACTGTAACTGATGTCCAAAAAAAAAGTACTCTTGTCTGCTAAAACGAAAAACACTTTAATTAAACTTTAAATTATAATACATACAATAAAAATCCGAGAACAAACTGCGCCGGCGTCGGCGAAATAAAGTGAAATAAAATAAGTAAAGGTGTCAGCAAAATACTCGATACAATTCTTATGAATGAATGGACGCTTACAAAACATTTCACAGCTACCAGGAACACATACCTAACTAAAAGTACCCTCTGTTTTGTAACCTTACATCCTCACTACAAAAGTCTGTGTGGCAGCTAACCGATTTCAAATAGAGTTCAGTAACCATAAATAGGTAGGTACTAATAATAGTGACTAAGTTCGTGCGGTAGTTATACACATCCTTATTTAATTACTAGCTGTCCCGGCAAACATTTGTTTTGCCAAAATAAGTTTCCTTTGTACCCCGTTTATTGGAAGAAATACAACTGATAGATGTATAAAAAATAGATAGTAGCCGATTCTCAGTCCTACTGAATACGCATATAAAATTTGGTATAAATCGGTAAAGCCGTTTCGGAGGAGTATGGCAACGAAAACTGTGACACGAGAATTTTATATATTAG
>SJJU01003838.1:0-24549 GCA_012932125.1 Conopomorpha cramerella
ATCCCGAAATTCCAACGGGAACGGGAGGATGCGAGTAATACTGCGTGGCACAGCTAGTCTTAAATAATGGTGATGGAATATGATGGAATACTTACTGGAGATTATGCATTATAACTAGTTGCCTATTTTGTCGTGTTTTGAAACAAGAACGAGTACATCTAGTACACGTATTTCTCTTTTTTCTATTTTTATATGATTTTCACAAGGGTCCTTGAGATGTATTCTCGACGCAAGAATATGTCATATAATATCAACATGTGACCTTGGAGACATAACGTCTTTTGGCTCTTTTTCTGTCTTAAAATCAACTAGGAATGTTAAATATGACGTTTACATGTCTAATATTGAAACAGTATTTATTAGTAAAATAATTAGAACTTGATACTTTAACCCTTAAATACCTATGGTATCAATTAAGAGACCAAAAAAAATTTGGACCACATCAATCACTCAGTTTGTTTGTTGTTGTTGGATCCAAAACAAATATAAAAATACATTGCGTTTTTTTGTTATTTTTCCCTTAATCTATACTAAAGGAAGATAATTATAGTATTATTTTTAAATTTAGAACGATAAATCTGTATTTTAAGGGTTAAAGCTTTATGTACTGAGAAAACAGTGACATTAACAAGAATTAATGTCAAATACTTTTTGATAAATCGATTCACCAATATTACGTTACATAATCAATTGAAAAACTCAAAAATGAAAAAGGTAATAAAAAGTATAAACAACAAAAAGCACAAAACAAGAAATAATAATAAAAAAACAACAAATCCTCTTTTATTCCTCGCGTTAAAGGTTAATAATTAAAACTTTACTTTTTTAGTGTTCAAAATTTCAAAGCAACCGGTTCAGTAGTTACGGCGTGAAAGCGGAACAAACAAACAAACTCGCTTTCCCATTTATAATATTCGTAAGATCTATCGGGGAATTACTTGTTTACATTTTTGACAAAACGAGTGACGTTATGTTTAGGTACGATAACACCCTTTATCCGTAAACTAAGTTATTGAAAATGTAAACTGACCACGTGCCAGTCTAAGCACGGAATCTCTAAAGAACACTTAACCTCGCCTAAAGATGCCTCAGTGATATTATCTAAACATCCTTAACGTGTCTAGTGTTACTCTTATTTGCGAGTTAAGGGCCTCTTAAGTGACGGACAAGGCGTTCCAAAGACCAAAGAGATCTTAATGGCCGATAAACTCTTCAATACACTTCACTACACGTAGAAAATTACGTTGCAAAGATTTCCCAAAATATCTTAAAAAATAAAAATAAATAAATATTTTACAACAACACACACATTGCCTTCATCCCATGTTAAGTAGCTAAAGCACTTGTGTTATGGAAATCAGACAACGAGATATATTTACTTATACCTATATATATTTTTTCATTTAAATATATACTTATATAAATAAAACACCCAGACACATCCAACAAGTGCTTAAAAGCTCATCACCTAAGCACTTGTCTGCGGTGGGAATCGAACCCACGACCCTACGGAGCAGAGGCAGACATGCTGACCACTACACCAACAGGCCCGTCGAAAAATAAAACCCTTAAGTCGAGGATTCTGTCACTTAGTTGTGTAGTCACTCGATTCGAAGGAAAATAGCGTGTTTGAGTCTTGCTAGACGTATGTGTCACAGCCTGGTAGGCAGAAGAGCAGTCATGCTAAGAATTCCTCAAACCCACCGTTCTTCAAGGGTTTTTAACCAGCCGAGTTTCATAAGCAAGGTACGTAAAATGGGAGAGGATGGGTTCCTATCATAATACAGTAAATTAAAAAGCCTTATTTCAAAACACCAAAAATCAATGAAAGCGTCTGCGGTCCATTTGGTCGGATTGTCTTGTCTTTCTTCTTGTCTTGCAACCGGGAGGTCGCGGGTTCGAGTCCGGATACTGGACGTGTACCAATGGGACTTTTTTTTAGAGCCTATGTACACAACGCAACGCTCGTACGGTGAAGGACAACATCGTGATGAAACCCGCACTCCACAAAGTGTGTGTGAACCTTATAAAGGCGATGGGCTCACCCCGTGTCACGTTGGGTTAAATACGCTTGGTGAACCGTGGGCACTGCCTACCCCGCTTTGTGATAAAAAGGCGTGAAGTGTATTTTTTTTAATCATAATTCCTCATGAGCCAAACCCAAAATATCAAAATCCCTTAATGCCTAACCTATTATGAAAACACCTTGAGTCAAATCCTTACTATGATTAACCTTATTATGAAAACAACTTGAATCGAAGTCACTGAAGATTAAATCACCTTGCAGTCGAGATTCCTCGGAACTGACTTACATGAGCTCCTTGAAGCAGTGCAGATGAGCGGATTCGTTAGGAATGTCTAAAATTAAAAAATCTGACGTAAAATAACCTACGTTTAAAATCCCTAAAATCTACATCTCTGACATACAAAACGGTCAAAAGACCTAAAATACTCAATTGCAATATTAGTACAAGTGACCCACGTTCCACTGATTGCATATTAATCCATTTCTTACCTAACCTAAAACCATTGTTTCTTCCGCGTAAAGAATTATCTATAACTAGCTTTCCGCCCGCGGCTTCGCCCTCGTGGATTTCGGTTATATTGCGGTATAAGGACAACTATTCGTTTTTCGTTGACTTAACAACACACAGCGCCATCTCCAATATACATCCATCAAGCAAACACTATTTTTGTTTTCCCTCGGGAATATCAAATTTTTCCGGGATAAAAAGTACCCTTCTATTTAATCCGGACTTCTAACCTTACGTCTGAAAAATTTCAAAGCAATCGGTTCAGTAGTTACGGCGTGAAAGCGGAACAAACAAACAAACTCACTTTCCGATTTATAATATTAGGTCGTAAGGATGGTATGTACCATCCTTACGACTTACGGCAATAAAAAAATTGCATAGTTCTTAAATTCGTTGATGTATGTAAGGTATTCATATGTAAGGTATTGTGATTATAACGGATTTCAGTGTAACGTTGTAATCACAAGTGATTTAGACTCAAGACATTTTAACGTAAGGGCTTTAAATAAGACATTTAGATTTTTTCTTTTGGTTGTTTTCAAAAAGGTTTTTAAAATAAATTATTTTAGTTTATGGGGATACTATAGCGGTACCGGAGCGGATTTCATTGAAATCAAGTTTGACGAAAACTCACCAGAGAGAGAGCACTGTAATTAAGTCAGTGTCTTACATGATTTCCATGAAAATTGCTCTCAATTCAGAACCTCGTATTCTCGAGTCGGTTCAAAAGTCTTCTTCGTTCTTTTTTTTAATTAATTCATTACTTTTGTCATAACGAGGAATTTTCTTTGACATTTTTCTGGCAGATTTTCGGGTGGAGAACTGTCATTACTGTCAAACTGTGTAAGTCAGAAAAACGTAAAATAAAATTCCCCATATAACAACTTTTTTTTTTATTTATTTATTTACATATCCTAGCTGCCATTACAGGTTGCCCTAATTCGACAGTTAGCTTACACTATTATACCTATAGGTAGGTATACAACATAGAGGTACAATATAATAAATTAACTTACACAACACAAACACTTGGTAATGTGCATATAAAACATAAAAAAAATATTATTTACAAACAGTTTACTTAGGAACTAAATACAATTAAAAACCGCGACTTAATATGTACAGAGATATCTTTGTGAGTTCACTCATAGTACAACAAAACTCCACCGTATTGATGTTTTATTGACACAGGAAGTGTCAACCAAATTAGACCGTACCGGGAATATATCCACATCGTATTGCCACCTCTCATTTTGCTTCAACAGGTTACGTGATACGTGGGACTTGTTTAGCATGCCTCTACCTACACCGTTTTGGAATTTAAAAGGGGTTCGATATAGGAAACGTTCATTGGAACTCTCTTGGGAGATCCCGGATCCACCCACGCGCCTACTTACGTTCGCTCCTTCTACGGAGGTATCTAAATAAATAAATATCAGCGAAAATGACGTCTCAGAAGCTTTTATGGATTTCAAGAATTTTGCTACATAAGACGAATTTATATGATATGGCAAGATGACAAATATTATTTTGATATTATGTTACTAAAGTTTCGAAGATCCCTACTTATCAACTAATATTATAAATGCGAAAGTAACTCTGTCTGTTTGTCTGTTACGCTTCCCCGCTTAAAACTCTCAACCGATTTTGATGAAATTTGGCACAGACAATCTTTAGACCCTGAGAAAGATCATAGGCATATCTTTGATAACAAAAAAAAAAGGGATGAAGAGGTTAAAATAGGGGTTGAAGGTCTGTATGGGATTTCTTATTTCAACTCTATTACACAAAGACCTCTCTTTATAAAGACATACGCGGACGAAGTCGCGGGCTAAAGCTATATTAAATAAGGTATAGATTTCTGTAACTAGACACGTAAATAAAGTTTCCTGTATTGTGACATTGTTATATCTGGGTCGTATTCTGTAACAATTAATCAGATGCCACGTGAACTTGTTTGTCTCTTTTACACGTACACAATTAAAGCGAGACAAACATTACTTGAGCAGATATCTGCATTGATGAGACTTTTTGGCTGAAACATATTTATTATAAATATCTATACGTAGAAATGTACATACATACATACACTTAACGCCTGTCTCCCAGAGAGGCAGAGACTACAGATCTCCATTTGTCACTGTCCTGACATACTCCTTTCACTTCATCTACATTCATACGTCTTTTCATACATGACCTCCAGTTTCGAGTACTTTTCACGCCACCTTCCGCTTGGACATCACATCACCCATATAAATCTCTTTCGTCAATCGACTTTCATCCATTCTCTCCATATGCCCCAACCACCAAAGCATGCCCTTTTCAATCTTGGTCACTACATCTTCTTTCAAATGTAGAAATGTATTTTTTGTGAATCATAATTATTTTATCCACAGCTCAGCGGCAGCGTGATAAAATTAACCAAAAATAAGCATTAGCTGACGCGTTTTAAAATATCAGGCAAGATCGTAATAGAACATCCACTCGTGACCACGACGCATGCAACTGCAACAACAAACATGCGTCCAAACGTCGAGTAAAATAACAAAGGTAAGTCCGAGCTTGGCTTTGATTATATTCGCGCCTATACACAAGTATACCTGGTGAACAATATTGAATAATAAAACGAATAAGCAGGTATAATTTTCACATTTCTCCACTAAATTCCTGCGTTTCGGATCAATTGACAAAGTTGTCTGTGTTAAAGTCTGTATCGTGTGTAAAAAGTGCTAACAAGCTAATTTCCAAAAATTTTACGCATATTACTAAGTCTTTATTTAGGTAGTGTCATCATTATCAGCCACAAAATGTTCACTGCTGGACGAGGGCCTCCCCTAATGACTTCCACGATAAGAATAGTGAAGAAAGTGGCATAATAGAAAAAAATACATAATGATATGCTGTTTTAAATAAAAATGTTATGCCTTCAGTTTGGCGTACATTTAGGCATACTTATCTGTGAAAGAGCTGGGCAGAGATTGTTGGTAGCCAACTAAATGAAAATCGTTGAACCAACCACTGATGACGTCACTAAAGCTTATCTACGGCCGGACTACGATTCGTAGTCGGCTGCTACGCGACGTAGCTTATTTTTTACATCAGCATCTTTAGATGCTTTATTGATTTGTAGTCCCCTTAATAATATAACTAGTTTTATATTGTGTAAAATACACACTATTTAGTATTTTTAACAATTTTTTTAAACATTATATAAAATCAAAAAATATTTGAATGAAGAAGAACAAAAAATTTACTCTTATTAAACATTAAACTAGTTGGCTGTAACGCGTGATGGTACTCAAGTTTTTTTCGATCCCGTGGGAATTTTAGGATAAAATATAGACTATCTTATTAGAAATAATGTAGCATTCTATCATAGCCGTGTGGTGACGGCGAATAGAATACATGTGTCACCACCCCAGCCCAACTTTTCCCGTCATGGGGGTCATAAGAGGCGACCGAGGGAGCACTCCAGAGAACGGGCAGCAGCGCTCTCTGTGAGTTAAACCACAACACCACTGCGATCGCCAACCCGCCTGCCAAGCGTGGCGATTACTGGCATTTTACCCCAAATGACGGATCTCATTGGGGGAGGCCCTCGTCCAGCAGTGGACGTTATGTGGCTGATGATGTTGATGTTGATGATGTAGCATTCTAATGGTGAAAGTATTAACGAAATCCGTCCCGTAGTTTTTGAGTTTATTCTTTACAAACATTCGTACAAAAATACAATTTTTGTATTTATTTCCTTTTTATAATCTTCATTTAAAATTTCCATGTCACACTGTTAGTTACCGTACTCCTCCGAAACGGCTTTACCGATTTTTACCAAAAATTATATGCGTATTCAGTAGTTCTAAGAATCGGCTACTATCTATTTTTTATGCATCTACCAGTTGTATTTCTCCCAATACACGGGGTACAAAGGTATTATGACAAAATAAATGTTTGCCGCGACAGCTAGTATTAGAAAAGATTTAAAACGCCTTGTAGCTAGTAGTGTAGTTTGACGTGTATAAAAATATTGAATTTAAACCTTCATCGTTTTAAACCTCTAATAGCAGCATAACACAATAAAATTGAAGTTACAAATCGGATTTATTTTTATTGACAACAAACATTTATTTAGTTCACACAAAAGGCGTGAACTATGTGTATAATATGAAACACGTAGCAAAAAATTATAGATAAATAAAAATAAGTTTAATTTGTATTTAGTATAATATTTGTTTTTACATTTAGCTATATCTATTTTGTAATTTAAAGAAAAGAAGAATACAATCTGTTACGAGTGAAGGTTTCGCCTGTAACAGGAATGTTGCTAAGACCTATCTTTAACTACAAATATATTAAGGGCCTTACTAATAATGGCGGAATTGCTAATTCAAAGATACACAAAGCTCAACTTAACTTGTCAGTTGTACGTCAAATACGGAATAACCAGTTCAAGTAGACCTGTAATAACAGTTGTGTAAGTGACAATGCGTTTATTGGTAAGGGGGTAAATGTATAATAATATATTAAATACATACAGCGTCTGTGGTCCAGTTAGTCGAATACTTGACTTGTAAAGGGGAGGTCGCGGGTCGAGTCCCGCAACTGGACGTGTACCAATGGAACTCTTTTTCAGAGCCTATGTACGCAACGCAACACTCGTACGGTGAAGGACAACATCGTGATGTAACCGTGTGAACCCTATAACGTCGATGGACTCACCCCCTCTCACGTTGGGTTAAAAACGCGCGCGTGAACTGAGGGCATTTGCTTTAGCAAGTGCCTCTGCCTACCCCGCTTTGGGATTTAAAAGGCGTGAAGTGTGTATATTCCTCTGAGTTTTTGGCCGACTGTACCTAAAGTACGAGATGAAATTCAAAAGTAGAAAATAGTCTGTCTGCATCGAAGTTTTAATACTTAACCGTAATAAAAGATTAAGCCGAACTCTAAGTACTATTTCATCTGGTGAATGACCTCGTAAAAAACGTCTCGATACTAAAACATCGAGTCCAATGTCAACAACAAATACAAATAAGTATTAAGAAAGTATTTTTTTAACGAATACATTCACCCCTTGTTTTTTATGGAGCTTTGACGTGAAAATGGCTCAGTATAAGTATGAAAGATAATAACATCATAATGTACTTGACAACAAATGAATACATTGAACTAGGCCATAAAAATTACTCATAGATCAAATGACGGTCTAAGAACATAGATTGGGAGAGATGTGATGATAGTACACACATCAAAAGTGTCTATGGATCAAGTACATTTTAGAAGATTGCAATCAAGAATATATTTTACAAAAACTGCATTCATTCATAATTTATTCAAAATGTGGTGATAACTCACAGCCATGGGGAATTAGGTAGGAGACCAATCCAGAAGATTAGATTTGATTTAAATAAATTAGCTTTTTTATAGTTAAAAATGTTCTTGATCCCTAGACACTTTTGATGTGTGTATAAAAACGATCATTATATCTCTTCTAATGCATGTCAGACAGTCATAGTCAAAAGACTATCATCAGCTTGACCGGAATTTTGAGCTTACAGATGAAACAGATCACAGTGGAGTGCAATTGGAGAGGCCTATGTCCAGTAGTGGACAAATATGGGCTGATGAGAATGATGCCAACTGCCACCTCTTGTGTGTGTAACCCGACGTGTGTTTTAACAGATCCCAAATATTTACTGTGCGGAACTTCTCATATAAACTGTCATAGATACATAAATATACGTCACTCCAGTTTCCCAGAGGGGTAGGTACAGATCACCTCCACATGTCACGATCCTAACAAATATAAGTATAATTTACTTTCGGTGTTAGCCTTTAAGTAAGCACTATTGTGTGCATGCTACTGTAAAAATGTGATTGTGTATGTCTTGTTGGCTTCCCTATTTAAATCTATATTAATATTATAAAGATGAAGAGTTTGTTTGTTTGAACGCGCTAATCTCAGGAATTATTGGTTTGAATATATTTGAAATCTCTTATGTTGTTAATAGATCATTTATCGAAGAAGGCTTTTAGGGACTATATAAAATGCATAGTACATCGCGCGGTACAGTAGCAATTATTTTAAAGTGAAAAATAATAAACTGTACATAAAAATTACTAACTTGCACACCTAAAAAGCCAAAGTTATCATCAGAATGGCAATTAGAAGACCAATTCAGTAATTTTGTCGCTAAGTCAGTATTTTAGTTAGGTTAGGTTAGACTTTTTTGATGCACGTTTAAATACTATCCTAATATAAAGAGGAAAGAATTGTATGGATGTTTATAACGAATAAAAGCTACTTGACGAAGGAACGAAAAAACGCGAGTAACACTACGCGGTACAGCTAGTAAGTAAATAAATAAAAGCTCTTTCGCCTATTCCACATCTATATATCTCTTCATTCTCGCCGGTGTCGGGTACTCAGCACGCCCGTCTCCTCAGATAAAGGCAATAATCCCTTTATTAAATTAATCCCTTTAATACAATAATCTCTTTGGCATCCTCCGAAAAAATCTTAAGTACCCTTTTACGTCAACTGTAGACTTTATAATTGGTGCATGAATGTGTAAAAAAGTCAATTCCTAACAGGTCGGGCAGGACCTTTTCAAGACATGCATATAGCTCCTCTAGAAGTCCAATTTTAATGGATCCGTTTCCTGGTATATTCTAGAGCAATAATATTATGAAAGCAATGAAAAATTATCTACCTACGTAAAATAGCCGAACCGCCAAGATGTGGCATTACTTGCCGGAGTCTGTGTTTCCTGCGCAGTACAGTCTAAAGGTCTTCAAGTCGCGAGTGAATAGGTACCTAAGGAACAAGTGTGCTCCATCGTAGACCACATCGCTGCTTAACATCAGGCAGGATGGTGGTCAAACGCTTGTTCATCGTGTTTAAAAAATAAGGAATCCATTATAGCTCATGTGCTTATGGTACACGATGCATGAAATTTCATGCTAGAGACAAGAAAATGGAGTCATATAAATTGGTCCTAACTGACTGAGATGAGAACAAGTTACTTAAGTAGAGTGGTGACTATTCAAGTAACTAAGCGCGTCTTAAAATACGCTTAAATTGCTACTAAATTATTCGCCTCACGACTAAAATATATAGAACTGTGTATAAGTGGAGAGCCGACCACCAATTTTACATTTTTCACGTACACTAGCGACATCTACATATCGAAACAGAAGAAATATTTATAGAGCGCCATCTGTCGACCGAACGCCGAAGTAACAAATCTCGTGAAAGGGTGCAGAGAAGGAACGTTTCGTCCGCACATTGAATCCTTCAAATTTGCACAGATGTCGCTACAGTCGGTTTACAAAACGACTACAAAATAGGGTGACCATAATTTTTCTATTTTCCGAGTGATTTTTAAGGGACGAAAATATGTATATTTAATTAGCGTCACCTCCATATTAAATTAAAAGCATGCAGAGACGAAGGTTAATTGGATATCATTGGTTATCGAAAGTAAATATGTACATGAAGTCCGGCTTATTAATTTTGTACGCCAAATAAGTAGATTAAGGTAACTAATTACAGATAGGTAGACAGTATCTGTAATTTGAATCATTCCCAGCAGTCCTGTCCCCTGGAAGCACAGCTGGGAATTGTTTTCCTGGTTGTCACCCGGGTAACAATTCGAGCCGACTGTTAAAAAAACAGATTGTTTTAAATAATTGAATAAATCGATTAGTTCGTAAATAAGGACCCAAAAACGATGCCTTTATTTGTTCTTTGAGCCAAGCACGTTGCTTGGTAATTCCTTCAGGCATATTGAGCTAAACGGTTGCCCACCTGAATTTTCACCCCGTTAGAAGAAAGGTGAGAAATGTTTAGCTAGGTAGGTTTAATGCGGAAATTATTTTATGTAAGTATTTAGGTAAAATTGCAAGCAGTGTGGAGACGGCTAATAGAATATGTGTCGCCACCCCAGCCCGGCCGGGGGACAGTTCCGGCGACTGAGAGACCCTCTCTGAGAGTTAAACCACAACACCACTGCGATCGCCAACCCGCCTGGCGATTATTAACATTTTCAAGATTATGTAAATTTATTATTAACCCATTAACGCTCAGAAGAATACTTAATCTTTAATTGATTTTAACTTATTGCCAAGTAATAGAGTTTAAAATAACTTGTCAGTCTCCGAGTACAGTGGGTGCTAATGGGCTAAATAATAATGGGTGTGGGGGGCGTCCAGCAGTTGTCATGTGGCTGATAATGATGAGGTAAAATTTCTGTATAAATATTGAAAAAAAAACACGAAAATAATCATGATAATATATTTATTCACATATAAGTCGAATACATGACAAACTGCAATATTTGGTTTACTAATAAAGTCGATAAACTTGGGCCGTTTCATAGGCCATTGTGATTTATCATGTAGTGTATTACCATAACATCTAATTAATTGTACACCATTAGGAATGTACTCAATTCTAAGCTAACGAAAACCTATTCTTCTCAATATTGCTACTGATATTTTTTTTTATATTTTACACATTCATTTTAAAAGTTATGTCCGTTTAGTTAAAAGATTTAATAGATTAAAAAATAGTATATTCTATTTGAATATGAATTAAATCTAGGTTCAGTCTACTACAGCACAACTGTACAGCTTTTAAAAGCTTTATAATATCTTGAATTTTTATTGTTATACTAAGTAATAAGTAACTAGGAGAGAAATATAGACGAATTATAACTGTGGCACTATCTAAGTACAGATTATTTAAGATTTTTTTTTCAAATTTGTTATTACGTCATATTTTGTGAACTTTTAACATTTGTTCGAATAATCGAATTTTGGAATTGCACTTTTCGTTTCATTGCACGTTGCGATAACGATTCACAGTCCACACGTTACAGCTATGCAGGTTGACATCTCGCCAATATGCAATTAACGATGTATGTATGAATAGTGTAACTAAGATGGTTCAAGTAAGTACAACGTTTCGCTTACTTTACGTGTCACTAACATATTGTTTTGGTGAAGCGACGGCGGCATTTTGCTATCAACTAAGGAAATTACATTAATGATTATCATGTAAGAAACTACGCGACAAGTCCACCCGACATAATCGTAACTTGGGCCTAATTATTCGCCTTCATAAATAGATCTTTAAATACAATACTGATTATTCGAGGATATATTTTTTAATACAAATTATTATTCTCACTACAATAATGAAACGAAAACATGAATGTCAGGTTCGGCATCAACCTAGGTGACTTTTGTATATCGGTGTATCCAAAAAAAAAAAAATTACTTATAACAAAAAAATATCTTCGATATAAAAAAAAGAATATTTACAAACATTTACAATAATAACACAACGAACACGGTACATAATTAACATACACCAAGGAATCACACTTCTGTCACCAAAATTATCATCCCAATATAAATAATATTAATTCACAAAACTATATTTACAGAACACATCAACGTCTCTATTATTCATAATCATTAATTCGTTCAAATATAATAAAAAATAATAATTAAAATTACATTACATTACATTCACACAACGGACGTCGTTTTATTATTATGACAAATAACAAACACATCCCCTCGGAGGCAGTGACGAAATTACTTTAAATAAAAAAAAATATTCGACAAGTTATAAGTATAAAAAAAATTATATAAAATTTGTTAATTGGTACAGTGAATGATGGTCGCCCCATTCTTTGTTTTTTTTTCGTTATTAGTATTTTTGTACTATGTTGCTTAGGTTTCCTAATTAACAAATAAAAATAGGTAGGTGGTAAGAATTTGACGATAGATCTCAAGTCATTGTGTTTGATAAAGTACATACGATACGTTCATTAAGAATTTACAATACAAAGTTTCCATTGATGATATTTCGGTAGAAATTTATCGAATAGTCATTCAAGATGACTGTTACCTTTTCAAGCACAATAATCATAAAATTACATAGAAAACATTTAGTAATAACTTAGCTTCTTTGAAATCAGGTAAAAATAATTTCACAGTCATCTGATTTCACGCAAATAACGTAGCCTTAAATCTTTTTCAGCCGTGTTCGGTTTGGCAAGGTAGTGTATGTATGTACCAAATGAGATGGATAAAATAGATTAAAAATCATTAGTGGATCTTACCTTACTATTACCGAAACATACTGAAAAGATCTTTAGCTACTTAACGCAAGACATTACACATCGAAATATATCATAGGTATAGGCTAGGTTACTTATTATTTGTGTAAATCTAATTTCAAGGCGTCTAATCTCAGTATTACGACTTTTTTTTCAGTGGTTAACTTAATATACACCCTATTTGATGGTGATACAGTCTAAAGTCAACTTGCCATCCGTGAAAAAAGATGCTAAATGAAAATAGACCTTCAACCGTCCAAATAAAGGTATACTTTTGCTTAGAATAAAATTAACTGAGACTAGGTACCGACACAAAACTTCGAACAAATTACGTCCATATTCACCAAACACAAGATATTTAAAAAAAAATCTGATATGCAACATCTATCGCCAAATCTTTTCATTGGTTTTGAAAGTAGTAAGATTAGAACTGGGACGACAGTTACCAAAAAATACCATTTTTTATTGAGTAATAGGTACCTATCTATATTTTTGATACCTACACATACTGTATCTGATCACTGATTCCCCCAAAAAATCGTTTAATGTACATCCAGACAGAATAATTGGTACAGGAATTCAATGGTTTTTTATGACGAATTCTCAAACATTTCTCAAAGGCAAGAACTATTAAAGAAGCTGTATCTATAATTTGCTTATCAAATGCATTTCTTTTGGACTAGAACTTAAATTTAAAATGTTTTTAAGAATTTGCCAGTCAAAGTCGTCTTATAATTTTCTCTTTGACTTACAAAAAAGGTCTTATGTACCATTTAAATCATTCTGATAAGTACACCAAATTATTCTGCATCAAAAATAGTAAGTAGAAACCATTTATAATAGAAAAGGTTTATAATTCTATACCCGATTTTCATAGCTGAGTAACATCATAATTTCCTTCTCCGTCAGCCAATCACAGCCGTAGAAATTAAAAGTCAGCGAATCAGAAAACAGTTGTTTGCTATTTTTAAAGTTGTCCAGTGTATCCCATTTGTTCTATAAAATAAGTTTCTCTCTCCCACATATCCCTAGAGAAAGAAAAGGACGAACAAACTAATTTTCGTTCAATAACTAATATTATAAGAACGAAATGGGAGCAACTTAAGTTGTCACCTCGAATTTGGGGCAGTAATCGTGTATCTAAAATCGTATAAATTGTAAAATTAAATACAGGGCTAAAATATCTTAGTGATACAACGTTTATGATACCATGGGTCTGTGTGGCGTGGTGGGCGAGTTGCCGTTTTGCGACGAGGGGAAGAGTACACCTTCATACATGACGCCGTTCAGCTCGATGGATACCACGAGCTGCTGATCGCCGGTTGTGGCGTCGCCTGGAACAAATAAAATGAAGTTACAATATTATTGACGTTATCGATCAGATAGCAACACTTGCCAGCCCCATTACTCCTGTAATCTAAGCTCCTGTAATCTTTAAATTAGGTTACCTGGAAGAAATCGCTATGAGCGATAAGGTGGCCTTTTGCAATTATTATTTTTCCATTGTATTATTTTTTACATTCGTAATGTACAGTGTGCAATAAAGAGTATATTCATTCATTCATTGAAGTTTTACATAAACGTACAGTCGGCCAAGAATCTGCGCTACCACCGTAAGGTTGAAACTCATATGAATGTCATTAAACATGAAGGTTCATTGTTCACTTGTCACACTATACCAACTCTACCTTATTGATGTTTTAGTGACACAGGAAGTGTCTTCGAAACTGATAGACCATTTTCTTGGCCGACCGTACCTAACATTTTGCTAGCAACAAATAAGAATACAAAAATATGCATGTATGCTGGCATATTTTACATTCCTGTTCAAATTGTTACCCATGTACAATTATTGTTGTCAGGAAAAAAATAATGATGGTTACAGCAGCCAATATTCCACGTAAATGGCGACTTAAGACATGGAGGCGAATCAGGTGGGGGGAGATATAACTGACCATTTATCACCATAAATTAAAGTAAACAATAGGTTATAAGTGACCTACGATGGATTATATTGCTAAAGGTTCTTGAGCATGTCTTTAAGATTGGTGGGTAGATAAATGTTTTCTTGCTTCTAGCGTTCCTCCTGGTTACCCAGAGTCTTCTAGTACAGTCAGGCAACTGATTTGGTTCATGTGGCTATTCATCATCATCATCATCATCATTAGCCCATATTTGTCCACTGCTGGACATGTGGCTATTAATCGCCAGCATTGGAGAGGCCTATGTCCAGCAGTGGACAAGTATGGGCTGATGATGATGATGATGATTTAAGTTAATTGTTCATTACCCAAAGTCCCAAATCTTTCTACCCAAACAGTCCATCACAGAGTTACACAAACTTACCTCTAGTAGTGATCTTGAAGGCGGCGCCGTGCGGGTGCGCCCCGTTGAGGTGGTGCGGGGCGGGCGGCGGCGGCGGCGGCGAGGGCGAGGGCGGGCGCGGCGTGCGCCGCTTGGCGGGCGGCGGCGGCGACCGGCACGCCTCGCGCTTCACGCTCAGCGACGGGCTGTCGCTCAGGTTCAATGCCTCGCTGTTGGGGAACAAAGTACTCAGGTTAGGGTATTTTGTGACGCTGAAACAATGGAAAAGTTTGCTTTGAGCTTTTGTTTTTGGTTCGGGTTGATGATGGCGTTGGAGGATGTGAGAGGGGTGATTCCTATACATAACTACATACATACACGATATGGGTGTTACTATGCTAACATTCAACACATGGAAAATCATAACGCTCATAAATATCGGCTTTTTCTATGAATTGAAATAGAACTATTACCTAATAAAAAGCTAATTGATTGTTATTACTTATGCCACTATCTATTAATACAAATCCTTGTGATGGTTCATTTGTGTCTACTACGTTTTATGCGTGAAAATATTATTCAAATATAATTTAGGTACCATTAAAAACTCATCATGTCTCCAAAAAATGTGTCCACATCATAAGGTGTAAAAACACAAACTGTGTCCTATATTATAAACGCGGAAGTTTGTATGGATGTTTGCATCTTTGTTACTCTGTGTTAAACATTGTTTTGCCAATATAAATTATTAACAATGTTTCCTTGCTATTGTGCATACCTACCTACATACACATAAACTTACTATATTTTGTTATAATAAATGAAATGTATTTATATTTTAATATCAACTGTCCACACAAATATCGTGATGAAACCCATACACCACAAGGTGTGTCAACCCTTTAACGGCGATGGGCTTACCCCCTGTCACGTTGGGTTAAATACGCTTCGTGAAGCTTGCTTTAGCAAGTGCCTCTGACTACCCCGCTTTGTGATTAAAAGGCGTGAAGTGTATTTATTTATCAACTGTCCACTGTCTGTTATAAATTAATATTTTTGTAACTTTAGCTAAAATGTAAGTATATTATCCTTTCTGTGTTAGCCTATGATTAAGATAGCACTGTACCGTAATGTCTGTCTCAAATAAAATAAATATGTAATTATTAGTAACTTATTAAACTTACTAATTCATCTAAAATTACTATGTCCATTGGAGAAAACCCCAACAAAATTCGTTGCATAGTTTTCAAGATCTAAGCATACATACGGACAGACAGAGCGGGAGGTGACTTTGTTTTATACTAAGTACATATACATATGTATTGATAAAGTTACTAACCGTTGTGGTTCCAGGTCAGGTTGTGGCGAGTTGTTGTTGTTGTTGTTGTAGAGCGACCAGAGGGTGAGGCGGGAGACGTCGAGGGCGGACAGCGCGGCATCGCGCGGCGACACCATGCCGCCCGCGGGACCGTTCACGCTGGGCGGGGACTCTGAGCCTGGAGACGACGAGGAAACTTGGATTAACATAGGTACTTAGGTACGGTTTACCAAGAAAATGATCTTTCAGTTTTGTTAATAAAAAACCAATAAGATGAGTCTATTGGCTAGTAGATTGCTATTTATTAAACAAAAAAGTTAAAAGTTTAAGGAGTCTATTGAGACAAGTTAAAAATTATCCTTATTGTTTAATGACATTCTTATGAGTTGAAATAGACCAGATTCTTGGCCGACTGTACATGTATTTAATTCTTTTAAAGTCAAAGGTTTTCATTTTGACCAGCGACATCGAGATAAGAAGTATTTGGAATTTGAAAAATCCACATAAACTTGTTACAATTGTGCTCTTATACTCGTAAAAGGTTGATCAGCGCTGTTATTTACCAACACTAAACTAGGACCTCAATATGTAGTAACTTCCTGTGTTATTTTGCTAAAGCAATTAAAGTATGCTTTGCTTCCAGACTACACAGTGTCGTGCAATTGGCGAGGCAGTACAGTCTGAAGGTCTTCAAGTCGCAGGTGAATAGGTACCAAATGTGCTCCATTGTAGACCACAGGATGGTGATCAAACGCTTGTTCATAGTGATTAAAAAAAAACTCACCATTCCTCCTAAACTCCCTCTGCTGTTGTTGTATGAGCTTCATGTACTCGCGCACTCGGTACTCCAGCTCGTGGGGGGCGAGGTGGGGAGCGTGGGGCGGCAGCGGCGGCAGCCGGGGCACGCCCGCCACGCCGCCGCCCAGCGACAGCGCCAGCGGCTGCATGTGCTGGGTCAGCTGAGCCAATGACGCCGGCACGCCGCGGTTCATTGGTGGCTGGTGACGAGGAAGAAAGTTATGAGCAATTTAAAAATCAAAAGTTATTTAACACATTGGCGGACAGTAAAACAGTCACAATAAATGTTTTAAACTTTACAATAGCTACACACGCAGGCTGAGGTTGGAATCGAAACCACACTCTTCCTAATGCAAGTCCCAATAATAGCCTGACTGAGCTTCAGTCGCCTGTATGGAATAACAAAAGTCTCTACATAAAAAAATACAAAAAAAAAATCACGCCTTTTAATCCCAAATCGGGGTAGGCAGAAGCACTTGTTTAGTAATCAAATTCCCACGGTTCACCAAGCGTATTTAAACCAACGTGACAGGGGGTGAGCCCATCGCCGTTAGAGGGAACACACACCTTGTGGTGTGCGGGTTTCATCACGAAGTTGTCCTTCACTGTAGGAGCGTTGCGTTGCGTACATAGGCTCTGAAAAAGAGTCCCATTGGTACACGTCCAGTAGCCGGACTCGAACCCGCGACCTCCCGGTTACAAGTCAAGTATCCGACCAACTGGACTACAGACGCTTGTTCATATTGATTAAAAAGAAATAACTCAATATTGTTCACCGGGTGTATAGGCGCGAAAATAACCAAAGACACGTCGTGGTCACGACGCATGCAACTGCGTCGAAACGTCGAGTAAAATAACAAAGGTAAGCTCGAGCTTGTCTTTGGTTATTTTCGCGCCTATACACCCGGTGAACAATATTGAGTTATAATGTCTGTGCGTGTTTCATTAAAAAAATAAAAAGAAATAACTCACCATAGCCATGGCTGCCTGTGCATCATACTGGCCAGAAGCACGGCGACCCTCGCGCTTGTTGCCCTCGATGGCGGCGTCCAACTCGTTGCGAGTGGAAAAGTTCTTCTTCTCACATTCGTAGTCGTACAGGTACTTCATATACCTGAGAGGATGGTGGGAAATACATTAGTAAATTGCTAAAGGACAAATGGTGGTGAGAGTTCTCCGCCTACCCCTTTGGAAAACTGGCGTGAGGTATATGTGCGTGTGTATGTAATTAGTTAAAATAGTATTTGGTACTTGCGATGTTTAGATTAATTCGTGTTTCAAATTTGTAACTTTTACTGTACTCAATCAAGTTCAAACTTATGTTTTCATAATTGTTTGTACGGAAAGATTAAATTGAATTACCTACTATTGCAACCGAGTATGCACAGCGTTTAGTTTATTGGCTTAATTTCCTAATTCTAAAACGTATTTAAAGTTAAAAGTGCACCTTTTATTCGAATAGTAAACATCAGTTTATTCCAATATTTAAAATAGGCTACCCAAATATAAGTCGAATACAGCTGGTTACAATGTATGTGAAAAATATTTTAGTATGATTCGTTATGTGTAAGTATTAATCAATAGTACTTCATACATGAAATGTGCATTAGAATATTTAAATCACCGTATGGAAGACACACCACATAATGTGTTTTTCTAATCATACTTAAACTAACTACCAAGTGAGTATAGTATTATCTTGTTTGTTAAGCCGGCTCAACTTGAAACTTAAAATCGATTATGTCGAACTACTCGAGAAAATCCATAGACAATTAAAGATGGCCGACCTTTCATAGCTGAGCGAAACCACAGAACAGAGCTAGTAAATATGAATACCGCAAAGCATGATCGAAATCTAAAATATCACCCGCTCTTTTGTTCGAACGTTTATTTATAACGTAAGAGGTGATCCACTTCAACCATTGTAACACATCACGCCGACTTGGGGACAACGATAAATCAACTCTTCACACAAAATGTAAATCATATTTCAAACCTATATTTATCAAAAGTATATCCCTCATACAAGCCATTACATTTTAATCCTATTCATTGCAGGATTCGAATTTTATTCGAGCGCATTGTCGGGCCTTGTACTGCTATAACTCATATTAATTGGTCACAATATATTTAATGTCGTCCACAATATAACACTTGGTGCACGCCGACGAATGACAAAAACTTGCTACCTTTTCATGAGCTGTCAAACGACAGCATCTAAATATACGACATTCGTCATTATTCTACGCGGTCTAAATTTATAGAGAGCCGGAGAGATTTTTGTTAGGAAAATTTACATCGCACGACGACGGCGGTTCTTACAAAGACATTTTCGTTTAGGTATTGTTTGTTTGTGACGATATTTTGTCGAAGCGTGGCAACGCGCGGGTCAAACGAGCCTGGACTGTTTCTGTCAGCGGTAGGCTCACAAAAGGGTTGGTCATTTGCCTCGTGCGTAACGGAGCACATACTGAATCACTAATGCGAAGACATTACAGCATCTTCGGATCGATGACAAAAGATTCAGGTGAAAGAACTGTCCGTGATGAATGTGGAATTATATCGGAGACGACTCTTTGGTTATTAATTATGAAGATGTCACATTAGAGGGGCCGTTCACGTACGCTGTTATTATTGTGGATAGACTTTTGTTTCTGTCGTGAGAACTTCACTGTGAGGCTGCCGAGTATGGTAAAGCTGATGCTGACCACACGTGACATAAAAGTTTTGAAGATTGAAATTGTATCTTACTGTACAAAGAGGACTGGTCTGAGGTACAGAAAAAGAGGAAGAAACAATGATATTATAAGCAATCTAAAATATATTCAGAGTCTTTTTTGGGGTAATTTTTTGCCCGTATTCTGAAACAATAATCAGCAGGTACTTGAGGATAGTCTGTCTCTTTTACACTAACACGATTAAGACTAGGTAGCATTAGACCTCTGCTTAAGGGGTATTTAAATATACCTAGGCGTTTCACATGAGACATTTTCCACCCCACAAGGGTTTGTGGAGTGAGTGTATGTGGTATGTTGTACTAACTGTGTGCGCAACGTGAAGGCGGCGGAGGTGATGGAGGACGGCAGCCGCAGCCCCTTGATGATCTCCTGCCACAACTTCTTGTTGATGACCTCGACGAGCCCGCCGCGGGCGATCACCAGGTTGTACAGCTCGTACAGGTCGAGAACCGACTTCGCCATTATCGGCAGCCGGTTGATCGGCGTTCCTGGAACAAGGAATTACAACCGTTAGAGGAGGCTTATCTAGAAACTATTATCGTATCTCAGAACAATCCCCGCTCAGGCACAGGTCGCGGCCTTCGACATTGGCCTGTCCCAGTAGAAAGCTTCAAATAAATACGACACAAACAATGCTTGCATTTATAATTCGGTAGGTTAGGGTTTCGGTAAACATTGTGTCACGAGAAATCCGGCAGCAGCCACCGCGGTCGGGTCATTCACACTATTTGATGTTGTAAACCCTTTACTACGCACTTCGTAAGGGCTTTAAAGCCGCCGAGCGTAGAGAATCGCATCGCATCGCATCGCACGATGGATGATTTATGGTTGCGCGAGCGCGTCTGATCGCCCGTTTACGAGGCTCTTTACCTACTGAATATAGCTCGGCGCGGCTGTATGTGTGGCCCCAGGAAACGAATCATCACAGCTCGCTAATGCCCTACGCTTTGATTGCTATTATGCTTTGTGCAAATATAGATCCTCCTGAACGAGCAAATTTCAGCAAAGTAAAACATTTCCGCGCCGCTGAACAATACATGTGCGTTTGAATGAAATGCGGTGTCTAAATACTCACGCTTCATTAGGTATCTGGTCGGACAAACCGGAGGGTTTTCACATCCCTCCCATGCAGGCATGTGTAACGGCGTATGTGAGAATCTAATAAAGGCTCTCCGAGTAAATAATCCTATAATCAATAACAACAAATCACCCTGCAACCCTCCGGAGCTAAGTTGCCGACACTCTGTCAGGGGGGCTGTTCTTGCTACCGATCGTTTATTGATGAGTAGCGCGCATTAGCGAATACCGAAGAGACTATTTGTCAATCCGTCTTCCTGGGTGCTGTTAATCATTCGGTAGGTTAGGTTAGGCGAGGGGTTGGTGGGGGTGTGAGGGAGGCAGCCGCGGGATGGGGGGGGGGCGCACGTCACTCGACCCAGATTAATTGCCGAGTTTATGTTTAACGAGGTAGCAACACCTACAACAACGTGATGCTTCAGAATTTGACCAAATAAGCGGAACCGTCGAGTGTGCTCGGTTGTACTAAACGTTCCCCTTTGATGGTACGAATTTCTTCGTAAGATGTAATAAGTATTTCTGTATTTGCGTTTCAGGTTTGCCGTTCACTTGTTATTTTGTAGCTCGAGTTGGGAGACAATGTTCCGAAAGGTGAGGTTTTAGTACGCAAAGTACCTGTCTAGAAATTCTGTTTTAGTTATTAGTATTTTACTAACGTACTGGCCAGTGTTTTCAAGTACTTACTTTTAATGATAATTAGATCATTAAATGGGAAGATTTAGAAGTCGGAAGTGCCTACAGCTCCTCCTTATCACGCAAATACAAGAAATTCCAAGCAAAGTGAAGCCGGGATACAGGATTGGAGGCCGCAAAGGCTCTGGATGGTATTTTCTTGTCAATCAAATGATAAATTATTGCAAACCTCCCGTCAGGAGCTATCTCGTCAATCTTTAAGTGCAACTGGAAATTGTCTGATATATCTACGGAAAGATACAGCGAGTAAGTAGGTACCTATGTCCGTTAAGAGATCAAGCGTAACGCAAATTACACGATTTTACCTACAATTATAAAATGAGGGACTATGATAGTCATAATTTATTTGTAACTAGTGGACTCGACAGACGTTGTCCTGTCTTAACTATTAATATGAATATCTAGGGTGGCCTGTGCCCAGCAGTGGGTGTCATTTTTTTTCTTTCATAAGAACCTTCTCCTATCATTAATAAGCACAACAAAGAAAGAATTAGCGAAATCGGTCCACCCGTTCCGGAGGTATACATGACAACGAAAAGTGGCTTTGATTTTTATATATATGTACGTAATAGATATATGAAAATGAAATTAGTGTAGTTCTGTTATGATTTAAAAAAACTGTTCCCACATTGTCGTCATAGTAAAAGTTGTTCATATTGACGAGCCCAACAACGTTTCTAAAACCATTGGTCCTTTTACACTCTGCATAAGTAAGAAGTAAGTAGGTAAGTATGTTATGAAAACGTACAAAAGAATACTTAGAAATACATAATTCTGCAACAAATTAAACACGCATAATTCAAAGAATCAGCCACCTTCATAACAAATCGTTTTCTGAATGGAAAGATTAGCTTGCTGAACTCGTAAAAATATCACATCACAGTGTCAATATGACAAAGCAACTTAGTATCTTTTACGGACATTTTGAATAAACGACCATTTTATATTAACCTTCAAATATGCGTTGTAATATTTAGATTTCTCAGTTTGAACTCCATTTTTACTTTAACTATTTTTTGCCACTGATTATGAGCAATCTATAATATAAACGGAACGGCTGGACCGATATCGCTAATTCTTTTTTTGTTGTGTTTATGACACCAGAAAGTTCTTATGAAAGAAACAAAAATGCCTTCCCCTGCTGGACACAGGCCATTCTGGAGGCTATACAAAATTTATATTCATATTAAAAGTTAAGACAGGACAGCGTCTCTCGGGTCCACTAGTACTTAAATAAAACAGTTTAATTTTATTTTTATCCGACATCAGAAAAGGAGGAGGTTCTCAATTCGACGGTTACTACGGTAACAAATATGTCAAGACATTATATTAAGGCTAACGTTAGTAAATTCCTGCAGAGAAATGCATAATCATTAATAAATGGTTCATTACCGATAATGCTGATCTTCTTACAATCCCTAACCATATTTTATCTTAATTAAAAGTATCCTTATTGTAAATTAAAACACAGATATATAGTTATTTTCACATAAAATAAGTTGATGAATAAATAAATTTCACCAATCTATGTAGCAACCGTCGTCTCCAAAGCAAACATCAGTAAGGTTGAACAACGTTCTTACTTACCTAGTTGAAGTTATGTGAAGTGCACATAATAATATACGTACCTTTTCCTACGTAATAATGCGTTCCGCAAACAGGTATCAACCGAATTACAGATAAGGCACGTTCAACCGGCAAAAACCGCGAAAATAAACTAGAGAAACCGCTCCGAGGAAAACCTTACGGTACCCAGCTAAACGACAAACAACGAGAATGCAAGCAAAACCGTACAAAAGCCATTGTTTATGCAACCAATCACACCAATAAGTAACGATTTCCACAAACTTATGTATATGCTTGGTTAAGCTCAATCGAGAGAGCTCATTCTTTAGCACATATCAAAAGGAGGGAGGTCATGCGTTTATCCTACGGTGTATATTTATAGGCCCTAAGTATGAGGAGAGCGATTCGCCGCGCGTGTGCTTGTCTGCGCCTACACATTTGCAACATGCTGACAAATTCAAAAGTACACGCACAACAGCGTATTCAAAGTGCATTTACGACACCGCACACGCGTCTGGTTAAACCTATAACTTTACGAAGTATGCCAAATTGGCCCCGGAACCGATCTAATCGTTGTGACAAAATTATTGCTTTTCCTATAATACGTATGCTTCATTCGCGTCGTAAATTCAATGATGCTTTTATTTTGCGAGTTTTACGGTCGGTGGGTTTTATGGTTAAGTTTGCAAGGTGCCGTCTGTGACGCGAGAAGTGGTTCGCCGAATGGTCGATTGATGATGAGATCTTTTTTTTATATCTATAGGTTACGTACACATTATTTGACTTAATTCTTTAGAAAGGTAGTACAATAAAAATATTTTGGTAACGTCAGAATGTTACATTATATGCAAGTACACTAACTAGCCCTGACATTTTCTGTACCGAAACGTAAGCGTTTTGATATAAATAATGAACTAATGTATTACTGTATTGTTAGTGGAGCTTACGTCGATAGATCGATGGACCTTGTGGCATTTGCGATTTGAGTTCCATTCTTTATGTATTTATGTGTGTAATGATGAGATCTTTGGGCCAGCGTAGCCCACACCCCGTGTGGCCCGCGCCAGGTTGAACAGAACGCACTCGAGACAGAAATGGTAGCCCTAAGCTAACCAAGACAACCTTACACATTGTTGCTTTCGGAATCATTTATAATTCTCACTTCTTTCGTTATTTATTGACACTGCATGTCGCTTAGAAGGGTTAATTCTTTTGTGCGAGAATTGGAAACATCGATGCCGCGCCGCGTCGCGTCGTAAAACATATCCCTTCCCCCCCTAAATCATAATAAGACATTGTAAATAACCAAAGATTAGGTACGACCCTAATCTCATTTATGCTCCCACATTGTAGCAGTAGGTATCGGCGTTATTGCAAATTTATTGTAAGATTAG
>SJJU01003839.1:0-21125 GCA_012932125.1 Conopomorpha cramerella
TACTAAAACTTTGTAATATAATAAGCACAGTAGTTAAACATGCGATTAATTTGACTTGCGAAATATGTTTGTTAGTTAATCACGGATAAACTTCACAACTAATTATGACAAAACTTTCATGCGGTAAAAGTAATAGTTCATACAACTAAAAACATTGCACAAGTTGGCTAACGAGACGTATCGCGAACTACAGAATAAAACATTGTTGCTACTTTTTGAGTATTCAATTATGTTTGTATACACAAATCAAAAGTGTCTAGGGAACAAGAATATTTTTAGCTCTAAAAAAATCTAATTTATTTAAATCAAATCTAATCTTCTGGAATGGTCTCCTACCTAATTCCCCATGATATCAATGACTTATCACCACATTTTGAATAAATTATGAATGAATTCAGTTTTTGTAAAATATATTCTTGATTGCAATCTTCTGAAATGTACTTGATCCCTAGACACTTTTGATGTGTGTAGCAGTGGCGTGCACTGGCTTTTACGACAAAGTAGGCAGTAATCCCCAAGGATTAACACCTATGTATAGGTAACTTGTCTTTACGAAGTATAGGTACCTTACCTATCTACTCACCCACAAAACACAGGACCTTCGTCAGCCTATGTCGTGAGTATAACGAAAACAGATCTAGCAATAACTCTATTATTAGGTCGGGTAGACAAAATACTAAGGTAGTCAGTGTCTTTCTGCCTATATGGTGTGCATGCCACTGTTATATAGGTACATAAAAAGATATTTGAATGCAGATGAAGCGAAAGGGGTATGTCAGGACCGTGACAAATGGAGATCTGTAGTCTCTGCCTACCCCTCTGGGAGACAGGCGTGAAGTGTATGTATGTATGTATGTATCATCATCATCATCATCAGCCCATACTTGTCCACTGCTGGACATAGGCCTGTATGTCTGTATAACGATACATAATTGCTAGTCATTGACAATTGAACGTAACCATTAAAGATCTAACCTACATATTTTTAACTAGCATACGGACTTGTCACAAGTCAAAACATTGTCATAATTGCGCAATGTGTAATGTTTGAATCGTTGCCATAACCAGTAGCGAGGTCTTTTGTCAGATGGGGATTTAGACCATGTAATATTTTGTCAAGTGTCAATTATGAAAAAAAGTGTCAATCATTTTTTTTTCCCACCAAGCTTATGTGGTATTACTCAATTCGTTTGGTTTAATTATTGTAGATGCAGAAACCGCAAAGCTACTGTTCTAAGATTTATTACTTGTTTCTTTATTATGAAACTAGCTGACGAACGTTGTTTAGCCAATATACATTATTAACAGCGTTTCTCTGCTATTATTTGCTTTGGGATTAAAAGGCGTGAAGTGTATATTGTTTTTTATTTATTATTTTATTTGCATATTCCTCATGAATCAAGAGTGATTCAGTTCATCTTCTGCAACTACTAAAGAACGGCATCAAAAGTCCGTTGCTTAGTTTTTTTATCACTATGAACAAGCGTTTGTCCACCATCCCGCCGGATGTTAAGCAGCGATGTGGTCTACGATGTAGCACACTTGTTTTAGTTTAGACTAGCTCTACCGCGCAGTGTTACTCGCGCTTTTTTTTTTGTTCCTGTGGGATTTTGCTGTAAAATATAGCCTATGTTACTTGTGGATAATGTAGCTTTCGGACGGTGAAAGATTTTTTAAAAACTGTCTAGTAGTTTTTGAGCCTATTCATTACAAACAAATATTTCCTCTTTATAATATTAGTGTAGATCTAAGCATACATAGGGACAGACAGCGAGAGGCGACTTTGTACTGATCATCATCACAATCCCATATTTGTCCACTGTTGGACATAGGCCTGTCCAATTGTACGCCACTGTGATCTGTTTTTGACTTCTCGTACCCAGCTATTTGATTATTCAATATTAATAGCTTTTCAATTTCAAACAGTATATTAGCGTATTGACAAAAAAAAAATCTCTCGAGTAAGGCATTGTGTGGGTGAACAGCTGATCTTAATCGTTCTTCATTACCTGTATGCGCAAGCGTGCACATTAATAGGCTATTACTTATAGACCTTCGCGCTCGCTTCCTATGTCTGTTCTTTGGATTTATCTATATAAAACACACATATTGAAAGTTTAAAACGGGTATTAAAGCGCGAAAATTAACCAAAGATAAGCATTCAGCTTACCTTAGCTGTGTGCCCGATGTTGCTCACTGATTCATTATCAACGAGCTAAAAACAGCTGATTGGTGAGCGGTTCTCAATTTGACGGTATTTTTGTATTAGTAATTTAACCAATGATTTTTGGTTAATTTCTTACCGTAACACCCGGTTTAATCTATTAGTATAATGTTGAAACTATTATTTTAATAATTATTTTAAAGTATTATTATAATGCTAAAGGTGGAAAGAAGATATTTCCAAAGTTTTCCCATGATATCATCAAACCCTGATTTCCTGGGTTTTTTAAAAAATCGTATGTGTAGGCCACTAGTACTCGTTCAAATCGGGTCTTTTTTCTTTAAAAAATATGAATAAAAACATAGATATTCACAAACTTTAAAAGAAACTTCAAGAGCTCATATTGCATATAGATAAATATTCAAATGCAAGATTGTAAGAGTTAAAATAAATCTAAATGCTCTAATTCATCAGCATCATCATTAAGAAAAGCAAGACACAGTATCTGACGCAAGAAAATGCAAATGTACTATTGCTTTACGTAAACTTAGTTAAATACAACCTAAATAAATTGAATGTAGATTCATGTAGTTAAATCAGTGTGCTAGAAACATGACAGATAAATGGACAGCGTTATATGGTTTATATCTTTTTTCAATCTAATATATAAAACTAGTGGACTCCACAGACGTTGTCTTGTCTTAACTATTAATATGAATATCTAGGGTGGCCTGTGCCCAGTAGTGGATGTAATTTTTTTCTTTCATAAAAACCTTCTTCTGTCATTAGTGAGCACAATAAAAGAAGAATTAGCGAAATCGGTCCACCCGTTCCGGAGTTATGGCATGACAACGAAAAGTGGCTTTGATTTTTATATAATAGATGTTAGTTACCGTACTCCTCCGAAACAGATTTACTGATTTTTACCAAATTTTATAAGCGTATTCTACCTACTTGTCTGAGAATCGGCTACTATCTATTTTGTATTCATGTACCAGTTGTATTTCTACCAGTACACGGGGTACAAAGGCAACATATTATGGCAAAACAAATGTTTTCCGGGACAGCTAGTTATTAATAAATTTATGTTTGGTATTCATACAATTTGCACGAAGCCTCTACTGTTAGTGAATGTCTCAAAAGCTTTGTACTTGTGTAAACGCAATATTAGTTCATATATTGCCGTGTGGTGTCAGCGAATAGAATACGTGGTGTCACCAACGCAGCCCAACTTTCCCCTTCATGGAGGTCGTAAGCGGCGACCGAGAGAGCTCTCCAGAGAACGGGCTCGCTGTCTTTGAGTTGAATCACAACAACACTGCGATCGCCAACCCGCCTGCCAAGCGTGGCGATTATTGGCATTTCATCCCTAAATGACGGAAATCAATTGGTGGAAGCCCTCGTCTAGCAGTGGACGTTATGTGGCTGATGATGAAAAGTTGGACAAGTTAAGAGGCCAATGAATTCAATACATATAAAACAATCGCCTCCCGCCGTCTGTCCGTATGTATGTTTAAATCTTTAAAATTACACAACGGATTTTGATCCGGTTTTGTTTAGCAGATAGAGTGTAATGTCCATATATTACACATATACATCTTCCTCAAGAATCAAGTGATTCAGCGATTCTTCTCGAAATACAGAACGTCATCGAAAATCCGTTCATCATCAGCCACATGACGTCCACTGCTGGACGTGGGCATCCTCCAATGATTTCCAAAATCATTATGCACATTATACCACATGAACACTATTAATAATGTATATTGGCAAAACGTTTACCGGGTCAACTATTGTTATAACATATTCATAATTAGTAAATAGTTTTATTTGGAAACTGAGTCACCTGATTTAGTTCAGTATTACTAACGTTTTGTCCTAATCTTTAAAGTTTGACCTTCTTTCTTACTCATCTCGCTGTATCGTGTTGATAAAAAAAACACAGAAAATCTCACGACAAGATCAATTAGAACATAAATTCTTGATCTTAAAACACTTAGTTTACTACTTCGCGTTCTTTACTTAATAAGAGAGAAAAAAACGTGGAATCTCATTGATTATTTGCATTAATCACTTCATCATAGCTTAGCTAATGGACGTTTGCTTTTAATCAAGTTTTTTTTACGTCAACTGTAGTATAATGTAAAGTGATCTTTTGTTCGAACGAAAGATTGAAAAGAATGGCAGTAATTTTCTGTTCTGCAATAATTCAACATGAAATTCATGACGCCATAATTTGTCAGATTTAATAAATCACTGAGCATTATTAAGAACTAGATGTACCCGACGATTTTACCAGCAGTTTATACGTTCCCGTGGGAAAATCTACATTCATCCGTATCATGGAAATACGTGACCAAACAAACTTCCAATCATCCAAACTTTCGGCTTTAGAATATTAGAATTAGATGAAATAGATCGATGTCTTTATTAAGCTTATTATATTTTGAAGTTGCGGTGTGTTTAATAACGCTACAATTGTCAAGTAACGTGTCGTTTCTGTGTCAATCGAGTGATTTTAATTTGTTAATATTCATAAATTCCATTCTGTCTCTGCAATGTAAACTGAATGGTATAGACCACATCGCTGCTTAACATCGGGCAGGATGGTAGTCAAACGCTTATTCACTGCGTTTAAAAAAACTTGACTATTGACGTCTTTATTATTACAAAAAAAAACAGATAATAATACCTGTAAAAACATTACCAAGCTACATTCACGAGTAGAACCGCAAAAAGTCACCTAGTATCACCTCTAATTGTTATAAAACTTCAGCAAAGTAACTAGAGCGTAGGTGGAAGTTTAATTGCATCCGTTGAAATTTCGTTAAAACACGACTCTTAATAATCGCAGTAATTCACATAATTACACAATACGTTTTATAACATGATATCTCAATCTTAATTAATTAGAGATTGGCTGCTTGACCTTTGTAAAATCTTCATCGTTTATTATGCATAGAGTAATATATTCGGAGTCATTTTGTTAGATTAGCATTTTTATTCAGCTGTTTGTGCAGTGACTAAAATTCTTGGTGCCTATTTATAGCCAATGATTTGTTATTAGGTAACATTGTGAATGACCTCCTTTCAGGTAACAGGATAAATGAAGTACACACATCAAAAGTGTGTAGGGATCAAGAACATTTTTATGTCTTAAAAAAATCTAATTTATTTAAATCAAAATCTATTATTCTGGATTGGTCTCCTACCTAATTCCCATAGTTTAAACCAAATTAAATATCGGTGAAATACATAACAGAAAAATGCATACAGAAAAATTGAAGTCGGTTAACAAAGTCGCCTTCCGTTGTCTGTCCATATGTATGACCTTTAAACTTCGCAACGGATTTCGATACAGTTTATTTATAATAGATAGTGTTATTCATGAGGAAGATTTATATGTAGGTATAATACATGCAGTAGGAACTCACTGGACTCGTGCGAAGCCGGGGCGGGTCGCTAGTGCAATATAAAACCAATAAATAATATACAAAATATCGTCCAACATTTAAGTCGCTAAGAAACTATAATTATTAAAAGTGTAAAGAATCAAGAACACACAGAATAATTTACTAGTAATAATAGCTTAGGACTATTATTGGTTATTAGCTAACTAGGCAGCGCGGGCGCAGCGAGTCTTCGATAAGTCATTGAAAAATTACTTAAGTAAATTTTTGTATTCACCTTTACCCACATTGGCGTTTATAATTGTCTTAGCATTGAGACGTCGATTTTGCATATCGAGATAGGCAAAATTTACATTCTTGGGGCCGTATTCAACAACACTAGTCAAGTGTCATTTTAGAATGATTTTGTCTATTACTATGAGGCATTTTCAGGGCCTTTATTTCTCTTAGATATGACAGATGGCGTTAGCTGTATTAGAGGGGATAAATGTCAACGAAATGTCTAACTTTAAGTAGTCAGTATTGAAGGTGACGGTTACTTTTTACTGTTTTTACTACATATTACAAAAGTTTGAATAACTTACCCAGATAAAAAAAACGTTCTAAAATATAACTGACAGATGTCCCCTGGACACCTACTAGCGACATCTCGGTAATATTTTTGAAAATTCATAATAACATGCGAAAGGACAAAGGTTACTTGAGGAGAGGTCTGTGCTTGAGGGAGTTTCAGAATACGGGCTTTTGTGGCGACGTCACTATGGCGAACGCATGCAAACAATGATGTAGGTACTTAAACAAAAATTACACTTTGCCTGAGGTTTTTTTTAATAACTCTTCATTGTAAATTGGTATGCAGTTAGATAAGATCATGTGATTTGGGTTAGTTACATTCATACCTACTTTTGTATGTACAGTCAAAGACTGCGGGAGAGGAAATATTTCTGGTATTTGTTATTGTCGATACGTTCCATTGTTTGAAATGGATGTCATAGGAAAAGTTTTGTGTCTTGACAGGACGTGTTCTGAAACACGGCAAAGGGAAAAGGACGCAAAACAGGGGACGAAATGTAGAAAATAGTTAATTTATGTATGCATGTACAATTTCTATTCATCAATGAAACCAGACCTTGCCATCCCGGTTGTTCTGCATGATTTCTCAACCTGGCCCCCAGTACCCTCTTTTCTGCTCTTGTTTCCCACGATCCCCTGCGTATTTTAGTCCAAAATATCAAGAATTAACTTTTCACCTTACCGTTTCCAGGTCCGGTGGTGTTCCCCCCCTCGCCACCCGGCGACCCCTCGCAGACCAGCGGCGTGGTTGTGGGCGCCTCAGGTTTCGGCTTCGTGCCCCCCGGCTCGCAAGGTAACAAGCCCTTTGGCCGACGGTGAAGACCCAGCCTTACCCCAACGCACACCGTAGATAGTACAAATGGTTGCATGCTGAAATACCATACAACAGTTACACGCGAAAGTCAGTCTTGAAGACAAATTAATAAAGTTTATTTTGCTTAATGAGATTGGAAATTGAGGAAACAAGTATTGAATGTTCCAAAATAATGTGGTTGGTCAATAACTTCACAAGTCACTTGATTTTGAGATGTATTAACCAATCACGAAGTGTTTGAACATTAAAGACTAAAGCCTCAGTATTTTACTCCGTTTTCATCTTACATTTTCTGAATTTCTGACTTTTCTGTGTCCTGACTTTTTTTTTAGTATAAGTAACTCATTTTGCAAGAGTTGAGTCCTTTGGTTTCATTTCTAATGGACTAAATGTACCTCTAAAAATGCAAAACGATGGAATGAATTGCTTCGGTAAATGATGCAAAATTATGAATAAACGCAATATACCTGGCGTCTTTGTTAATTTATATACACATTCAAGAATTAAATAATTTCTATAGGTAAATAAGTATTGCATGTATAAATGTAAGAAAAAGTCATAATATCAGTATTTGTAGTAATTTTCAAAATTTCTAGCACTTTTTATGTACCTAATGTTGTTTTACCGAAAGATAAAATTACAATAAAATAACATTTGCCGTAGCTTAATAATACAAATTGCATGAACATATTACTTAACATTGCAACCGTAGATGGTTTTGGTAAAAATATGGCTTAGTACTATCTAGTAAGTTTATTTTATAAGTTTTTGAACTGGACCTATATTACAATGATGTTTTCATAAAAATGTACGATTGTCTTTTGTTGTGAAAAAATGTTTTTTTTAAATAATATTGTGTTCTGTAATGAGTCCAGTTTATAAATTACTCGCACACTTTGTTGTGTGAATCTGAATAGATTGTAAATAGTCAATGTGTAAATATTTGTAATTTATTTTATGGAAAATAAAACGTTAGAGATTTTACCTGTTTTATTCCTAAGATAAATACCTAGACATTTACTCATTTTTTTTGTATGTTAAATAATAAGTTTTCACAATCACTGCATGACTTCAGCACCGCACCGCACAGCACATTAATTTCAATGCACATTTCTGCCGTCTTCCGAAGTAAAATCATTTCAAAATGTATTTAATTATGATTCTTCGCCCAAAGCTAACAATTGTGTCCTGTCTCCTATTTGTCATTTGATTTTTCGTTTAATTTTTAAATATCTGTTTCATTTATTCTCAAGCCTGTTCTTACGATATGTTTTAAATTACTATTATCTATTACAAGGTAGAAATTATTCACGTTTTCCCATTTCATCAAGAATTGAAGATTTCATTGTCATTTATGTATATATCTACATCTCGAAACCGCCGAAAAAAAGTGAAAACATCTTTATTATGTTTTCACTCATGTTCTACGAACTCATAATTTTATGGATTTGTGTTGGGGAAGGTAAGTTATTTGTGGATTGGAATCCTCAGTGAGTTTCGCTGATATTTAATAAGTTCGGTAATATTATCGCACTTAATATAATTTCGTGTATTCATGTATTTTCCAAGTTAAAAAAGCAACTTAGAAAAGCATTTGCAAATCAATCTCCTCATGTCGTCTGGTAGTGATCACGTCATTTCATGTCATCATCCTACCTTGGTAGACCATAAAAAACAACAGTTCGAATTCAATTATAATAGGTTTAATTGCCTAATGGCATCCACAAACATGACACAAAAGGCAAGTCTCATTAGATATATCCTACTTTTTCCCAAAAGAAAGGATTTGTACACACTAAAAAAATCAAATTTCTTCTCCGAAGGGGTTAAATAGGGGGTACATGTTTATATGAGAAAAACGTAAATTTTCGAATATTTGTTCTAAAACTTTTGATTGAATAGAAATTCATACGGAACCTGCGCGAATGAAATCGCGGGACGTTCACTAGTAAATCTATAAATTTTAAGGTTCACTTTGTATGATTCTCATACATGAAGCCTTTAAAATGCGGCGAAGATCAGCTGTTGACACGTGGATAAAAAGTTTGGCATTAAGCCTATCGAGTTTTGTTTTAACGGATAATCCTCTAAATTATGATATTACAGGCACAAGGCACCTGAAACAACCCAAGAAACGGAGAATACCAGGTGTGGCAGGAAATTGTATTAAATATGCAGAATGCGCAAGCCAAAAGTTTCTTATCACATTACCTAATGTATATAAGTAGGTAAAGTTTAAAGATACTAGGATTATGACACAAAATTATACAAACCATGTACCGCGAGTAGGTTGCTACAAAGTTAGACCTAGTTAGAAGCCTACTGATAATACCTCCCCGATTAGTAACAGGAATCTCATCATTACGCCTTTCTCCCAGAGGGGTAGACAGAGATTGCATATCTTCATTTGTCACAGTCCTTACATACCCTTTTCGCTTCATCTACATTAGTACATCTTTTCTTCTACCTTCCGCCAGGAAATCTCCAATCTTGACTATGTATGTCCTTCTGGGGCAATGTCTACTCGGGCGACCTGTACTCACCTGGCCCTTTACATAACGAATGTAAATCTCTTTCGTAAATCGTCTCTCATCCATCCTTTCCATATGCAAGATTATTAAAAGATATTGTGAATAACTAGCCGTCTCGGCAAACATTTATTGTCGTAAGAAAATTTTGCTATTCGAAGAATAATTCAAGACCAAAATAAGTGAAACCGGTCCAGCCGTTATTTATGAACTGATGGCCTCTATGACTGGTAATGCTTTGGTTTTGGAAGCACAGTTTTTCCAATGAAATAAGGAATTCCAGTGTCACTTTACAGTAGTATACCTAACAATTGGTAAAGAATAGGATTAGTATGATATTAGTCGCAAAACAGGAAAATATATTTTTTTATGACGTCCAAAAGCAAAATGTTCTTACATTAAACCCGTTTAACTAAGGGCCTATTTTGCACGGGACCAACAGGATAATGCTTCTTATATTCCTACCTCCTGTCCTGTGTGTATGTCTTCCTTATGCGGTACACATGGACGAATTGAGAAGCCACCTCTTGTTTGAAGTCGGTTAAAGTTAGTTTCTATCGTTTGGACTGTTAGTCGCTAGTCATACATTTTTTCCCTTGGGCTGCATAACAATTATTATTCCAACTGCACAGTAATTTAAACTTGCACAACGATTAATGTCTCGATACGTGCGTAACACAAACGTCTAGTTTAGACAATCGAAACACTCTATCTAGTGTTGTCAATCGATATTCGAGTATCGATGGTAGAAATATTGCTGATAGTATCGAAATAATAAAATACATTTCTCACACGATCATATTGTGACCTAGGTACTATCGATAGTGATATTTATGATAGTACAAAGGCTAACTGTTGCAACAACAATCGATAAAAGTGAGCGTTTACTTATTGTATACTGCGTGTAATAGGATCCCGAGCAAAGGTCTTGTATATGTTGTTGAGTTCGTCAATATAAACAAAGTTTTTTTTTTTCAATTGGAGAGTCTGTGGTCCAGTTGGTCGGATACTTGACTTGTAACCGCGAGGTCACGGGTTCGAGTCCGGCTACTGGACGTGTACCAATGGGACTCTTTTTCAGAGCCTATGTACGCAACGCAACGCTCGTACGGTGAAGGACAACATCGTGATGAAACCCGCACACCCAAGGTGTGTGAACCCTATAACGGCGATGGGCTCACCCCCTGTCACGTTGGGTTAAATACGCTTGGTGAACCGTGGGCATTTGCTTAAGCAAGTGCCTCTGCCTACTCCGCTTTGGAATTAAAAGGCGTGAAGTGTACTTATTTTTATTTATTTTATTTTTTTCACGCATTGTCGCCATAGGAAAAATTGTTTATTTTGGCGATTCAAACGAAATTTCTAAGCCAATTACTCGGAAACCTTTTCCACGTAGTATTGAAGACCGAGAATATGGGAACTTATGGGTCGTAGCAAGTCCATTGTCTCTGCCTGCCCTTCTGTGAGTCAGGCGTGAAGCTATGGATGTGCAATATACTATCGATATTTTTTGGTAATTCTCGAGGTCAACTATCGATAGATCCATAGTTTGACAACACTAACACTATGAATAGAATATGAATGAGTGCAAATGACGACCTTGGCCTAAGACCGGCAGTGTATTGGCTCTTTTGTTTAGAACATTTTCCTTTGTAGGTTTTATTTATATCTCGTTATCTTGTCGCGGCTGTGAATGGTACCAATAGATCACGACTTTTTTTTATTTGACAGGTTGTTTGGCGATATTTTTATTATTGTGTGCCTTTTACTTTTGGACAAGAAATCTAAAGCTGACATAGATAAAGACTGGAAAGAAACATGCAGGAATAAACGTCCTTAGTCTTTAGCAAGGTTAACAGTGTATTTGCAAATAAAGATGTCCTTTCTTTTAACCTTATAAATAGATAATAGCGACAATCGATAAATTCTTTTCGCATCCCGAATACCCCAAAAGTCACATTTTGCGAGTACTACACTCACGCACATATTCATAGGTTGAAAGAACCTTTGGGGAAAATATGACGTTTACAAGTCTTTGGTAATTTTGGCCTGAAGATTACTGAGGAGTGGCCTGTAAGGACCTACATAATGATCATCTCAGCACATACAGCATATGTATGCATACATGATATGTATGCATATCCACCCTACCGTACAATTTAAATTCTATTTTTAGGACAAGGTGGATTCTTGGATGCAGTTTTTCCTACTATCCACCCGGGGGTGGATTTTCTAGGGTAGATATTCGGAATAAGACAAAAATAGTTGTGTGGTTTTACGAAATCACGGTACAAGTGAAACTTTTTTATTTACATTATAGACATTTAACTAAACATTTTTGGATGAATATTTCATTAAAAGTACAAAAATCGCCTTATAAATCTTAATTTTATGAGAGCCTTCCACTTTATCCCTACTCCGCGGCCGACCGTCACGCGACATGCATCACACAGACGAAAAAGTTTGGGACGATGTAATAAAAGTTTCACTTTAAAAAGGTTTGTCAATAACGAGACAACGATATGGAACTGCCATAAACATACATACATACACTTCACGCCTGTCTCCCAGAGGGGTAGGCAGAGATTACAGATCTCCATTTGTCACGGTCCTGACATACCCCTTTCGCTTCATCTACATTCATACATCTATTCATACATGACTGTTCGAGTACTTTTCACGCCACCTTCGGTGCCATAAACATTCGTTCTTATCGGTAGTCATATAGAAACACTTCACTTGTATCTAAGTCAAATAATCTTAACAAAAAACTGAGTTGCTAGAGCAGTTTTAATAACAAACCCACCCTAATATAGACAATGTAAATAAATACCCAAAAGGTGGTCGTCGAAAACCCGTGTGATTTGCAAAACACACATACCAAAACGGACACATATTGTTATACAAGTTTCATACAAGCGACCACAGAATATGAACTCAAGTTCCCAATAAAAAGATCAACAAGGCTATAAAAACATCACCCGCCTCTGTCAAGCGTCATTCGAAAAAGGTTTCAAAACTGAATTATTCATAATCAACCTTTTAAATTATATTTTGGCAAAACACCCCGATGACTTTATTAATTTCTTGGTCCGAATGAAAGTAGAGTATTTTAGGACAAATTGAAAGTAACAAAAATTGTTTAGATGTTGACCTTGCGATGTATTCTGTATCTTAAGTTATAGAGATCAAGTTAAAGTTGCTACACAATTGTATTATTGTTCGGTAATCCCGTAGGCCCCTCGGCCCACGGTCAAATGAGTTTTAATTATGAAGTTGACATATCGCGAATGGGCTCTCGTTTCATGATTTAATAAAAGAACGCTGGCTTATATATATTTGTACGTTAATATCGTTCGATGTTGATTTCGGGGGTGTACTCTGGATGTGTATCGACACACAACGACACGATAAGTTCACGAGATATTAACCCCCTTACCAATAAACGCCTTTTTACTTACACAACTGTTATTACAGGTCTACTTGAACTGGTTATTCCGTATTTGACATACAACTGACAAGTTAAGTTGAGCTTTGTGTATCTTCTAAATAGCAATTCCGCCATTATTGGTAAGGCCCTAAGAGTAAAAAGTTAAATAATAGAGGTAATGTAGTAACAGGAAATATTTTTTCAAAATACGGGGTGTATTTTACTAATGATAGGTGTGATACAAAAAAAATACAAAATGGAAAGTAAAACACGACAATAATAGCAAACAAGATATCATACAGTGGCGTGCACTGGCTATTACAACAAAGTAGGCAGTAATCCCCAAGGATTGACACCTATGTATAGGTAACTTGTCTTTACGAAACATAGGTTACCTATCTATCTACTCACCCACAAAACATAGGACCTACGTTGGCCTATGTCGTGAGTACAACAAAAAAAGATCTAGCAATAACTCTATTATTAGGTCGGGTAATCAAAATGCTAAGGTAGGCAGAGTCTTTTTGCCTATATGGCGTGCACGCCACTGATATCATAATATCCCTTAATGAATATCACAAAATAACATGTGATTTTTACATGCGCTAAATACATCCGACGATGTAGGAATGTAACTCGCAACCGCCGACCTAGAGACAATTGCTCTGACCACTAGTCTAGACATCGGTCATCAAAATAAATGTGTATTTTTAAGTGACTTCAAAAAAGGAGTCTTTCTCATTACGATCGTACGCTTTTTTATGTTTGTTCTAGGCTTACTTCTTAATTTATGACATCTTTATATATAAAACAAAGACTGGTTTGTTACAACACTTATAACTCAAGAGCGATTCAACTAATTTGGCTGAAAATTTGTGGGGACGTAGCTTAGAACCAGGAGAATGATACTTTTTATCCTGATCCTCCTGTGGGCCGCATATATATGTAGAAGGTATTATAGTATGTATGAATACTGAAACTACGCAAATGAAATCGCGGGGCGTCCACTAGTTATGTATAAATAAAATAACAATGTCAATTTAATATTATATTTTTAGAGTAACCCCTCCCTGACCCGTCACTGTTTGTCCTACCCATGCATATTAATATGTTTGCGAGTTTTAAAACGGGGGGCGCGTTGCTCAGCGTTTGTTTTATTAATATTGCGTCAAGTATCTTTTGTGGAGATGCATTTAGTATAACGCACGAAAAAAAAAATGGAAACCACACATTAAAATCGAAAAGATCGATAAAGACTACTATCCGTCGTATTCATAAAATGTGGACTAACTATTTGATGTACATACGAGTATATCAAGAGAGGCCGTCAGCGCACGTGAAGTGACCTAACCCTAGACCCATTCAGTATGGAGATATAGGAGTTTTTAGAATAATGACTTATCTGTGTATCTGACTTATGTGTGTAGACATTTTATGGAAGGTTATTATTGTCCAAATGCTTCGTTTTTAGTTATTAATATTATGGATTCTTTAACATAAATGATTTTATTTTATCATGTTTTTAGTAAATTTACGAAGTACGGAATATTAAAAACTGTGGAGTTCACGGGAAGTACCCTGTAGGTTTTGATTCCCTAGCGTGCGACGGAAATTCGTCTAAGGTGTCGGTATAAACTGCTGTATCTTTTGATCGCGTTAACTTAGGAGTTTGATATTTTCACAGCTTAAAGGGACAATAGACCTGAGTATTTCATGTGAATTTTAGCTTGATACGTCCACGCGTTCTTGAGATAAAGGGTATTGACAGACAGACGGACAGACGGACAACAAAGTGATCCTATAAGGGTTCCGTTTTTTCCTTTTGAGGTACGGAACCCTAAAAACAGGAGATCGTCCAGTTTCCTATCGTTTATACAAACAACGTTCGCTTTTACAGACTGTAGATTTTATCTCGCTCATTTACTTAGTAATTAGAGCAGGATATAAATAGAAAATAACAGGCAGTTTGTAGAAATTGTTGAGAGAACAAAATGAAAATGTCCGCCAGGTATACACCTCATTACAAAACTCTCGCCCTTTGTATCAACTATTAATATAATAATAATGTACTAATACCGTTCAGTGGGAGTCTGTTTCTGTCAAAATTTAAACTCCATTCTGCGAACTTGTTTAGGGGTAAGGTTGAGGTCACATTGGTGTAGAAGGTAATTAAAAATTTCCTGAATTCTAGGCTTTTTTTAAGCGACTAAAAAGAGTATTTCTCAATTAGATCATATATAATTATGCTTTTTTATGATTGTTCGCGGATAAATCCGTCGTTTATGAACCGATGAAAATTATTATGATTTTTTATGGAAAGAAGATATTTTCAAGGTTCCATGACAAGGAGAACAGGGTTTGATTATGGCAAACTGAATAAAACAAGGTGAACTTTAAAAAAATGAATGGGCGGGCGTACTGGTTGAAATCGGTTCTAGTTTCAATTAAAATCCGTTGCGAAGTTTAAATGATGTAAGACCAGACAACGGGAGACAGCCAGTCAAACAAGGCACAAAAAATATTTGTGTAGTGCATGGTTCACTTTTCAGCGTAACGGCCTAAAATAATCGTTATTGATTGTACTTTCACGAGTTTATTTTAATAGTAATTTAAACATATATAATCGGATTATTACTGTAAGGGTTTCGGCCTTTGTAAGTATTTGTTACTCTTTCCCGCAAATAACCAAAACGGATTTCAATGAAACTTTAGCATCTCTCAGAGACAAGCCTGGTGGATTTGTCCCCAAGCCCTACTTGCCTCTCGGCGTACGGGCCATTCTCTGGAGATGTGCGCGTCTACTTGCTTTTGCCTCTTTTAAACGCACACGTTTTTCTCGACTCCATACAAATTATCTTTGTCCATCCCTGTTTTGTTGCCAACTCTCCCTCTCCTGGGCATGACGACCACATTACGGAGACTTCGCGTCGGGTCCTCGTCGCGTCTTCAGTAGTCACCAGGCTTAATGTGTTCTTCGTGCTGTATGCCAGCGATTAGAAAATTCACGCAAACGTTCATGAAACTTTAGCAAATTATAGCTTATACATCAGATATATAAATGTTATCCCAAATTTCCCACGAGAACGGGATGATTGGGGAATTTTCAGGGTACTCGTTTCTCTTAGTTATAACAGATGGTGCTAGCTGTTTTAGGGGGGATAAATGTCAACTAAATTACTAACTTCAAGAAATCAGTATGGAAGTTGACAGTAATTTATATTTTTATGGTTTGTTTACATGTTACAAAAGTGTCTGAAGTTTAAATAACTTACCCAAATAATAAAAAAGTACTAAAATATAACTGACAGAAGTCACCCTGGGCCTACTAGCGACATCTAGAGAAGAGATTTTTGGAGTTTACGCAAGCGTTCATGAAGCTTTAGCAAATTATAACTTATACATCAGATTAACACACAGGCTACGTTTTATCCCGAATTTTCCACGAGAACGGGATGAATTGCATGTAACACCGCCGGAGTGCATTATTTCCTATCAAATGCCATAAGTAGGTAGCTAGGCAACGAAACGTAACTGTTAAAGTTGTACGCGAATAAAATCGCGGGGCGTTCACTAGTCTACTATATAAAAATAAGTCGGGTTTTCCTCCCTGACGCTATAACTCCAGAACGCACCAACCGATTTCCACGGTTTTGCATTCGTTGGAAAGGTCTCGGGCTCCGTGAGGTTTATAGCAAAGAAAATTCAGGAAAAAATTCAACAGAAAAGCGGGTAAACGAAACGAACCCATCTGGTGGTGAAACGGAGTTCGCCGGGTTTGCTAGTATATCATAAGATTCAATAAGTAAAATGTCAGCACCGGTACAATGTATACGGCCTTAGTGCGATGTCGGAAGCGCCGCGTCGGGACGGCACGGCGCCGAGCCCGGATCCGCCTGAAGGGTTGCCCTGTCACAAATCAACTTATGAGAGACGCCACAAAAGGAAACTTTGTGCATTTCCGCCTGCACGAGCGTGAAATCTCTCTGTCAAAACACACCAGCGAAATACAACTTTAACACAGACAGCATAGAGAGCAAAATATGATAAGCGAGTCGCAGACGCGTTTCATTCGACATTTCAGTTGATTGAAAATGTTTTACTTACTCTCAGAGCTGACGGACGGGACGGCAAGTTTCGTAGCGTTAGGACGGCGGGGATTTTTAAAATTGACTTTTGAAAATAAAATACCGGTGGTAGGAAAGGTATCAGTTGCGAAGCTACCTTGCGGGTCGATTCCATTGGCTTCTATTCCGAATCATTTTCGTTTATAAATCAAAGATTTTTCTGACAATGCTCATAAAGTATATCTCTGTTCTGAAATACCTATTAGATTTAGTAGTAATAATGCTTTTACGTTTTATTTAAGCTGCGCCGGCACACGTTGTTTGGCCAATTTTTCAATTCGAACCAGTAGTTCCTGAGATTAGCGTTCAAACAAACAAACAAACAAACTCGTTTCAACACATAACTTCACTTTCGAAACAATTTTTTTCCAACAACGTTTTCAGACAAAACTTCTGAGGACCTTCCAGGGTTCTCAGCCCCCCTAGCAACGTGCTCCAAGAAAGACATGACAAGACATATCAGGCACTGCGATTGGTTGAAACAAGCTAAGTCGCACGATGTGTGATATAGCAGCCAATCACATTCTATGTCGTGTCTTTCTTAACGCCCTTGCTAGGGCTGCTAGTATGTTATATTGCGTGTAAAAGGACCCCGAGCAATGGTCTTAGAATCGTTGTCGGGCGGATAGTAAAAGTTGTTCATGTTGTCAAGCCATTTTCGCGTTTTTTGTCACGTTTCTAAGACCATTGCTCGGGGTCTTTTTACACTCTGTATAAAAAAAAAGGTTTTTATCCATCTTCATAAAATTACAGTTTGGTCTCAACAAGTGCCAGAATTCCCATTTGAGCTAAAACATTGCTCGTAATTGTAAAAGGTTTAATACATGATAATCTAATTTCATGACTTTGTTTCAGGTCGCGCCTTGCCCAACTACTTCTACCGTGGCTTCTACTTGAGATAAGGTACAGAGCACGAGGTATCCGGGGCAGTAGCACTATTTCCACTACAATAGTTACTAACCCACGTCTAAATGGGTTACAATAACGAATTTGTAAAAAAAATAGTGCTCGTCAAAACAGTTTTAAAGAAATGCGTATGAAAAAAGAACAACGTATGCGTAATAAGTTACAAACCAAACAAAAATATTTAGGTATTAAAAAACAACAAACTAAATATCTATGCTTATTATGAAGATAATTCATTGCTTAAATAGTCAACTAAATAAAGTTTTCTTTGCAAATATTAACTTATTTCAACCGTTAAATTTGCAATAATTAAACAGATTTCTTTCAGCTTCAAAATCACAAAGTAGGTAACTATTTGTGAACAATTGATAATATTTCATTTTTCGTAAGCTACTTACTATTAGGAAGAAACCGTTTCGGTATTTCCCTTTCAAGATGCTGTAGGTACCTACACAAAATGTCTGAGCTTTTCCAAGCGTAAATACCTACGGAGAAAATTGAGAATTGTCATAAATATTGCAATACTTTAACAGGGTTCTTGTTGAATCTCATTACAAAGTTGATAAGTCCTTAATAATTAAATTGTACACATCCAATGCTTCCAATGAACAAATAAATAAATTGCTTTGACTCGAATCCAAAATACCGTACGTATCATGTTCACTGTTTGGTACAATACTTCCGTAATCTTAACACATGATTATGATATTTAGACATAGGTACTCAGGAAAGCTCTGGTACTCAGGAAAGCTCTGGTACTCAGGAAAGCTCTGGCTCTAAAAAAGGGGAAACCCGTCCGGTTTTGTACTGTCGTTTGCTCGTTCGGAGAAATCAGGCGCTCATTGCTATGGTGCAGAATCAGGCGTTAGGTGATACTGCACGAAAGAAATCCTTTTTTCAAACTTAAAATAGACTTTTGTCCTTCATTAAAATGTAATTTTATTATTGATTATGTAAATATAAAAATCCTTGAAATTATTGGTACCGAATTTGTTAGCTCAATATAGATATACTGTGTAAAGAAATATTAAAGTATTTTTTTTTGTAATATTTACGGTAATTTACGCTACAAATGGCATTTCGTACATTGAAGACCATAACGTCGGAATACATAGGTACAAAATATTTTAAAAGGTTATTTATACTCGAGCTTAATAAAATTCTTGAATAAATAGTAAGTAAATACTGTGATACCTAAATAAAAAAAGACAAAACAGTTAGGTAAAATATAATTGTCATTCAATCTTAGATATTAACTATTTAAAACTCTTATTAAACCATAATGTATAAAACAAGTGTAAAAACTTTATTATTGTCGAATATTCTGTATTTTTGTGTATGGTTAGGGGAATACCCCTACAGGCAGAGGGCAAAACACATCTGTACAGCCATAAAAAAATAGTCTAGTAAAATCCATTTTTAATTCGAAGGACGACTTTGACGGTTCCTATGTGTACAATATGAGACTTTATTCCTATATACATTAAACTGAAAACTGATTTAAAGATCTTCATCACGTTCATATATTCGAGCTTGAGTGGGAACTTTTAAGTTGGTCCATCGAATTATATTATTACTATTCTATCTATTACTATTCTAAGTTTTAGTCTTTGAACCAATACATCAAAGTGTGTGTAGATCGTCCTGTTAGATTTATTACCGTAAGAAGTATGGTCCCATTTGAAATATACGTGTTAATCTTTTTATAATCTGTCTTAACAATTGCTTCCCAATTACTTCCTTTTGCTTCTCAAAGTGGCATAATTGCTTCCTCAATATTTTCTGAGTATTTACACTTCTTGAGTGACCATACAACCTGACGTCAGGTTGATTGGTCCCATGCTCCAAATTGAGGCTGTCAGAGCTAAAGTTTCCTAACCCTAGACCAATAAAAAAAATACACTTCATGCCTTTTAATCCCAAAGCGGGGCAGAGGTACTTGCTTAATAAGCAAACGCCCCCTAGACCAATCAGTATGGAGACATAGGGGTTTTTAGAATAATGAGTTTGACTTATGTGTGCAGATATTTTATGGAAGCTTATTTTTGTCCTAATGTTTATTTTTTACTTAAAATTATGGATTCTTTAACGTGTTTTTTTAGTAAATTTAAGAAGTACTTAAGTCGGAATTTTAAAAACTGTGCCTTAGGCACTTTTTAGCGCTGACGGCCTCAATTGTCCTGTGTATAAAGTGGCTTAATCTTAAGTGGGACCATACATTCTGTCGGTAACTTAGATTTGACCTTTTCGTGCGTATAATAAAAGTTGTATTAGTGTAAGCTTGGTTTTAAGCTTTTAACCTGCACTTGGAGCCAAGCTTCGCTACAATTTTAATTTGAGGGTTAACTACTCATCAATTGGCGCTTTCCTCTTTGACCATTCAATGGAAATATACATTTAAATGTAAATTATCTACGTACTTAAATAGTACCTATATTTTTTAAACATCAGTTATTACCTCTAAACAATATTATTATAATTAAGTTATTATTTTCTACGAAACTTTTAGCTTCAGTCATCGCCAGTCGAAATAATTATTGAATACAAATGCTTAGAAAGTAGACATTAAATTAATAACAATAAAACGTAGTATTAGTAAATTTGTTTAAATAATTATAATAAATGTAAAAAAAAAACATATTTGTATAAACTAGGTACTTGTGTGATGCGAAACGATTGTACAGTACTTATATCCATCCATGTGCAAAGTAATTATTTGCTGAGAGATTTTAATGTAAAGCGTCCTTTCGCACTACATATGTACCTAAATGTAATTTAGAAAATGTTATTTTGTATACTGTTTAAACTGTATAAATAGACAATAAAACAATAAAGAAGTAATAATTTATGAGTTTTATCTATCTGCGTCGTTTATCTAACGGCGTCTGTGGTCCAGTTGGTCGGATGCTTGACTTGTAACCGGGAGGTCGCGGGTTCGAGTCCGGCTGCCGGACGTGTACCAATGGGACTCTTTTTCAGAGCCTATATACGCAACGCAACGCTCGTACGGTGAAGGACAACATCGTGATGAAACCCGCACACCCAAGGTGTGTGAACCCTATAACGGCGATGGGCTCACCCCCTGTCACGTTGGGTTAAATACGCTTGGTGAACCGTGGGCATTTGCTTATTAAGCAAAGTGCCTCTGCCTACCCCGCTTTGGGATTAAAAGGCGT
>SJJU01003840.1:0-20083 GCA_012932125.1 Conopomorpha cramerella
GGCAAAAAGACACTGCCTATCTTAGTATTTTGCCTGTCCTAATAATAGAATTGTTGCTAGATCTTCTTTTGTTGTACTCACGACAGAGGCTAACCGAAGGACCTGTGTTTTGTGGGTGCGTATATTAGGTAGGCACCTTTATTTCGTAAAGACAAGTTACCTAGACATAGGTATTAATCCTTGGGGATTACTGCCTACCTTGTCGTAAAAGTCAGTGCACGCCACTGGTATCCACACTCAAATTAAAAGACACTAGCTAATCTGCAAAGCGCTCCAAGAAAGAAGTGACAAGACATATCAGGCACTGCGATTGGTTGAAACATGCTGAGTCGCACGATATGTGACATAGCAGCCAATCACAGCGCTTATTTATTCTATGTCGTGTATCTCTTAATGCCCTTGCTAGGGCTGCTGGCACACGTTGTTGCTAGTATAAATACACACATCAAACGTGTCTAGGGATCAAGAACATTTTTAGCTCTAAAACAATCTAATTTATTTAAATCAAATCTAATCTTCTTGATTGGTCTCCTACCTAATTCCCCATGCTTGTATCAATGACTTATCACCACATATTGAATAAATTATGAATTAATTCAGTTTTTGTAAAATATATTCTTTATTGCATATTTCTAAAATGTACTTGATTCCTAGACACTTTTGATGTGTGTAATTAACAGTGTTTCACTGCTGTTCTATCCATGCATTATAAAATAAACCATCCTCAAGAATCACTCTTTCTGACCATGATGTTGCGTAGTATTAAAGATGAATAGAATAGTAATAATAATAATAATAATAAGATTTTTTTTTTTTTTTTTAATACTTTATTGCACTAAAATTATACAAAGGCGAACTTAATGCTACAAGGCATTATCTTCCAGCTAACCTTGGGCTATGCGGTGTGGTTAAGGTGGCCATAAGTTTGAGGAAATAATGTTCCTTACAACATAGTTCTAGGAAAAAAAACATAAACATGCTGTACACAAAACATACACATACACATAATTATATAATACACTAGAAATATAATATATATATATACACATACATACATATACATACAATATTCACACACATACATACTTATCAGAATACGGAATACATATCATACCACATTGAGTTTCACTCTTGTTTCCTCAGATAGTGCTCGTGCACTTTCCTTTTAAAAATGTGGACTGTGGTGGATTTCCTAATTTCTAGGGGAAGATCATTCGAAAGTCGAATGGCCGTCACGGTAAAAGAATCCGCGTAGCCCGCCATATTATGCTGAGGAGTACGAAGATGAAGCTGTCGAGAGGTACGCGTCATATTGGAATCAGGCCGAAGATAGATGAAACGCTCTTTAAGGTACTGTGGAGAGAAGGGATTGTTGATAATATTATACAAGAGAGATAATATATGAGCGTTTCTGCGGTTCCGAATGTTGAGCCATTTGAGTTTCTGACGAAATTCCGAAATGTGGTCATATTTGCGTAATCCGAAAATATATCGGATACACAAATTGAGTAGTCGGTCTAGCCTATCAAGCAACTCTTCATTTATGTCAGGGTAGCAAACATCTGCATAATCTAATATAGGAAGCAACAAAGCGTTGACAAGCGTAACTTTAGCAGAATAGGGCAAGAAATTTTGTAGCTTTTTGAGAGAATGCATAGCGGTCATGATCCTTCTGCCAATATAAGCTACCTGGTTATGCCATGCAAAGCAGCTATCCATCTGCAGCCCGAGGTTCCTAACTTCTTTACAAAGCTCTATAGGCACTCCATCAAATGAAATTGGTGGCAGATTACAACCGTCAATACGAGATATGGCTGATCTACTTCCAACCAACATAACCTGTGTTTTTGTCGGATTAACAAGGAGTCCGTGCTTTGATGTCCACTGCCGTATAGCATCTAAATCAAGGCACATCATTCCCATGGATTGATGTATGTCAATATGGCTACACGATCTATAAAGTTGTAAATCATCAGCATACAGATGATAAGAAGAATAGTTGATTGAGGATACCAATGAATTAATAAATATGGAAAATAACAAGGGAGAAAGAACTCCACCCTGCGGTACGCCAGCCACAATACATAGGGGACAGACAGTGGGAGGTGACTTTGTTTTATACTATGTACCAACTAGCTGGATAAATGGCGAACTTTCCTATAAGAGATATATAAGTTTAGTGTTAAGTTATTTGGAGGTGCAACGCATTGTAACATATACTTAACTTATTACAGCTCAACTGAAACTGGTTACTCCGTACCTATTTGTCGTACAACTGACAGCTAAAGCTGAGCGTGGTACAATGGCGGAATAGAAAAACCGCGTTTATTGGTAAAGCCGTTAGGGTCTCTACTTTACGTAATCCTACGACCACAATTTTTTTTTATTCGAAAATTATTTTACACTTAACATGTGAGAAGAGAGAGGTGAGAGAATGAGAAAAAGTTAATTTACGTTATGTACTTTTAATTGCCCTCTGAAAGTGATTGTATAAAGAACTAGCTGTACCGCGCGGTGTTACTCGCATTTTTCGTTCCCGTGGGAATTTGGGGATAATATTAATAATGTTATATAGCCTAAAGCCTTCCTCGATAAATGATCTATTCAACACGAACATATTTTTTCAATTCAAACCAGTAGTTCCTGGATTAGCGTGTTGAAACAAACGAACTCTTCAGCTTTATAATATTAGTATAGATTAGTATCTAGAGTTGTTATAAAAATATTTCACAAATCAAATCACTTGAATTCTTTTGTCTCTGATTTCTAAGTAACATGTGGAGGTATCAAGTTGTATGTAGGTACTTACAATCTAACCTAATTTATTATTATTAAATATCTTGTACTGTACCTACCCACATTAGTGTGGGTACAGTACTTGTGCTTATTATATATTATTGTGCTTATAAGGTTCCATTTTATATTCCCATTAGCTGTGTGTGGGAAATTTAAGATAAAAAGTCTTATGTGTTAATCTAAGTTGCTAACTTACCCTATACTCATTTTTATTACTATTCCTACTTATCCAGGCGTTTCGATATGAGGAAGGAACATATATGTACATTCATATTCTAACAAACCTTCGCACTTTTAGCATTATTGTTATACCTGATACCTATACAGACCACATAAAACGCACCATCTCAAAACAGTCACTAAATCATACAAAATCAGCAGAAAAAACAGCACAAAAAAAAATTTGCCCACCATATAATCCTGTGCGGTCCAAATTACTTTGAATTTGCGTTCCAAAAAGTCTGAACCTGACTAATGAGGTCGTCAATTTGGCGGCAAATTCCGCAAGATGGCGTGACATGCGGCGGGGCCAACATGTGTCATCGATGCGGAGATGATCCCCGTTTCCGGTTGCCGCACTGGCATGTGGACGAGAGATGAGAAATAAATAGCTGATGTGATAAAAATTAAGATGTTCCGACATAACGTGACAAGACGAGGCTCGATTATTTTCGATTTTGGAGGATAGTTTAAGATTACAATTTTTAATTTACATTTAGTGTAGTTTAGTATTATTGTTATACAAAGTGCCTCTGCCTATCCCGCTTTGGGATTAGTAAAGGCGTGAAGTGTATTTACTTTTTTTTATTTTTTACTAGTGGACGCCCCGCGATTTCATTCGCGTAGTTTCAGTATGTCATACAAACTATAGCTATAGCTACGTCCCCATCAATTTTCTGCCTAATCGGTTGGATCGTTCTTGAGTTATAAGTGTTGTAACAAACCAGTCTTTGTTTTATATATGTATAAGTATAGTTTAGTAGTTTATAAATATTACACGTCTTCTTAAAACCAAAGCGGGGTAAGCAGAGGCTTAAACAGAAATGGAATTGGTTTTGTCCCACAACTAGTATTTTTATAAAAATATACGAGTATACGTAGTAGAGTAACATATTATTATACAAAAAACAATTTCGAGATACACTCAAAATATCTTTATTAGGCAGAAACGTAAAATATCAGTTTACAGCAACAATATGGCAAGTTTTCTAAATAGTAACAAAAAATAAGCAATATGGCTTTTTGAACAGCTCTGTCGACAACGGCGTCGATTTTGAGCGGAAACTGATGAAACCAGAGAGAACTGATAGTCAATTTGTCTAGTTTAGACCACATCGCTGCTTAACATCAGGCAGGATGGTGGTCAAACGCTTGTTCATAGTGATAAAAAAAAAGTTTGTATTATCTTTACTAGGTAATATTACAGAGGTTCTTCTATACTTCTTTCACTAGTACTAGTATATTGGATAAAAATTATCCCTGAGTAACTTAGGATTATTTTTTTATTTTATTGATACATTACACCATTTCATTATACACTGTTGAACCGTGGGCATTTGCTTAGCAAGTGCATCTGTACATCCCCTTTGGTATTGTAAGGCGTGAAGTTTATTTTAGTTATAAATATCCACGGGAATAATCTATAATCTTTCTAATATTATAAATGGGAAAGTGAGTTTGTTTGTTTTTCCGCTTTCACGCCGTAACTACTGAACCGATTGACGTTTCATAGTGCGAACCACAGGATGTGGAATAACTTGCCAGAGTCTGTGTTTCCTGCGCAGTACAGTCTAAAGGTCTTCAAGTCGCGGGTGAATAGGTATCTAATGAACAAGTGTGCTCCATCGTAGACATCGCTGCTTAACAACAGGCAGCATGGTGGTCAAACGCTTGTTCATAGTAATAAAAAAAAATACATAATTAAAAATATAAGATTAACATTAACCCTTATTAAGATTAACCCTTTCGCGGTCGTCACTTTAGGACTCTCAGACCATCTCATCCATCCGTCATCGGTCTTACGAGCTGTGTGCCCTGTCCATTGTCATTTTAGCTTAAAAACGGAATTGTCCAACATACGTTTTTATAAGATGTAGATTTAAGCGGTAATTTTTTTTTTAATCACTATGAGCAAGCGTTTGACCACCATCCTGCCTGATGTTAAGCAGCGATGTGGTCTACGATGGAGCACACTTGTTCTTTTCATCATTATCTTCTCTCAGGAAAAAAATGATGTTCGTCAATAGTTATTTTACTTTGTTAGCACTAATAGCTGAATCTAGTTTCAATAACTTACCCTACCTTAGCCGTATGGGGACGGCGAATAGAATACATAATAGGTCACCACCTCAGCCCATCCATTCTCGGCGTGGAGGTCGTAAGAGCCTACCGAAGAAGCTGTCCAGAGGACGGGCAGCAACGCTCTCTGTGATTTTCCACCACAACACCACTGCGATCGACAACCTGCCTGCCAAGTGTGACAATTATTGGCATTTCCCCCCCAAATGATCATGAAAATCATTGGGGGAGGCCCTCATCCAGCAGTGGACGTCATGTGGCTTATGATAAACAGATTAAGTAACTTTCATTAAATTTTTGACGGATCATAACGTTTTTGATGGTGTCAAAAATGTACGCAAGTAACGTCACGTAACCGTCATGGGTATCCGAAGTAAGTATGTACATACTTTGCACGAAAGAGATGGCAACAAAACGTACTTAAGAATCGAATGAATAAGGCAGAGACACACATGCCTGCTTCAATTATAAATTATTTAAAAGACCATCCTTTACTCCCAACATTCCAAATATTCATCTTACAATGACATTATTAAGTTTTTTAGTAACCTCTTTGTTATCATTTATAGGGCATCTCTGTAAGGCCAATATAGGGTGGGTAGGTAGGTGATTGTTGAAAAAAAAAATCTTAATCGCAGGGGTATCACACCTTGTGGGTAAAAAATTTAAACAACGACACACCGACCTCTATCGGTCTACCTAGTGAGACGCGAAAGGTGATGTAGAGATAGAAACATCTAGAATTCGTCGACCTAGGCATTAATTGATGTAAAAATGTAGTCAGCTGGTGCTAGCAAATAACGAAACTGTTTTTGGTAATACGTAAATTTGAAATTTAATAAAAATAAACATGAATATTGTGGTCGATTTCTACAACTCTTCGCGACCATGCCCTCTGGTCTATAGATACAATACAGTGAGAAAAAAAACAGTATTCTGACAGTCATTGAACGTATCCAATTAAAGATCTCTTTTGATATATTTTTTCTTATTGCTTTCTAAAGTAATTTACTTAGAGACCTAGAAACACAATCACTCTTTCTTAAAGCTAACGATCCAGATAAATGTATGCTTATACTTAAAACAAGATACAAGATGCTTAAAGTCTAATCTAGTCTCACTCGAAGTCGTTCACGTCTAAACAATTTCTAACACTACATCGGCTTGCACAATGGGCCAGGATCGTCGGTGCAGTCCCTGCAGGTGGGTCAAATAAAAAAAAAAAGTAAAAAAGGATTCGCTCGCAGGTGCCAGGATCAGGTGCCGGGATTTAGGTTAGGAGGGCCTAATGGTGTTGTGTTGCCAACTTGCGACCTCGCTGCGTGACTGGTGGGAATTGATTGAGAGCGATTATTGCATGACTGATTGATGCGTGGTGTCAAGTTGTTTTTTTAATCGGAATTCTGTCGGCGCGAAATTTTTGGCGCACTTTTGCGGTAATGTCAACTAATTGTCAGAACTAGGCCTATTCTTTCAGGAATTAATTTGGGTTGGCGATCGCAGTGGTGTTGTGATTTTATTCAAAGAGCACTGCTGTTCATCTTCTGGAGAGTTCCCTCGGTTTCCTCTTACGACCCCCACGACGGGAAACAAATAATTATACAGAAAGCCACTAACAAGTCACCACATTCGATTATAAAATATTACAACAAAAATTCAGGTTGGGTATTTGGTCAAACGAAGAATTATTATCAATTTAAATTCCCAGACGGGACATTCTTCCGTTTGTATTATTTATTAAACAAACATTTGTTTTGCCATAATAAGTTACCTTTGCACCTCGTGTATTAGGCGAAATACCACAGGTATATGCATAAAAATAGATAGCAGCCGCTTCTCAGACCTACTGAATACGCATATAAAATTTGATAAAAATCGGTAAAAGCCGTTTCGGAGGAGTACGGTAACTAACATTGTGACATTGAAATTTTATATCTATATTTTATGTTAGAGATAACAACAATGGTAACAACATAGAGCGGCATTTTGATATCTTTTACAGCGTTCGGTCCCTTCAAAATATATAAAAAAAAATTGTCTTATTGTAACGAAATCATTCGGCGCCACACCACTCCTTGTAATATCTACCAACTGGATATCGTACTACATTTTCTCTCTATCAGACACTACATCATCGAGATAAAGTGCCGACGACAACATTTTGAGCTTTATTGTTCAATAGATAAGCTCTACATTTGTCTCAGGTAGTTAGGTTGATGACGAATCTGCAAACTGTACTTTCCAAGGGTTCTCAATATTAGGGTCTTTTTAAGGAACTTCTCTGAAGGATCGAATCAGAAATGAAGTGATCCAACAGAGAACCAAAGTAATCGACATAGCTTATCGTTTGCTGAGCAGCAAGCTGAAGTGGCAGTGGGCCGGCCATATTAGCCGTAGAACCGATGACCGTTGAGGCAAACGAGTTCTTGAGTGGAGACCGCGTCTCGGCAAATGGAGTGTAGGACGCCCTCAGGCAAGGTGGGCTGATGATATACGCAAGATGGCTGGCAGAAGCTGGATGCGAGAAGCAGAACAGATCACAGTGGCGTGCAATTGGAGAGGCCTATGTCCAAAAGTGGACAAATACGGGCTGATGATGATGATGATGATGAAGGAACTTCAAAACAGGGAGTCTTTCTCAAGTCAGGGTTTGATGATGCAGAATAATCGAGGGTAACTTTAAAAATACAGCGTCTGTGGTCCAGTTGGTCAGATCTTTGACTCGTAACCGGAAGGTCGTGGGTTTGAGTTCGGCTACTGGACGTGTACCAATTGGCAACGCTTGTACGGTGAAGGACAACGTCGTGATGAAACCCGCAGACCACAAGGTGTTTGAACCTTATAACTGCGATGGGCTCACCCCGTGTCACGTTGGATTAAATACGCTTGGTGAACAATGGGCATTTGCTTTAGCAAGTTCCTCTGCCTACCCCGCTTTGGGAATAAAAGGCGTAAAGGGTATTTATTTTTTTACTTTAAAAATTGCACATGGCGGGTCACGGGTACGGGTCTATCCGTCAGATTTTGGCACGGGTGTATCCAGAACACAAAACACAAAAGTCCAAACAAGTATTTAATTTTAAAGAAAAATTAAATCTAATATAAAAGAAAACGTTCTGACAACCAATACAATGCTGGTTGAAGTCCGTTTTTTAATGATTATGATCCTTAGATATGGTTAATTTCGCGCCGTAATACCAGGTATAAGTTTAATTATAACAATTATTTTTATTTTTATTAGGCTACTGGATCCACTGCAGGGCAAAGGCGTTTCTTCCTTTTTATCTAATTATAAGGGTAATACTCCAGATTACCGCTAATACCTATTTACTTATGTCTATAACCGTAAGCCATTTGTCAGGGGCTCTACATTGAAACTTTGAGAACATTCATTCTGATAACGATTTCGGCAAAAACAAGGGGCGAGGGCCTCTCCGCCTGCGCCGGCGCATCCACGTCACTGTCAAACTGTCATGACAAGTGTTCAGACAGGTAGCTTATTGTTCTCCTATAACAGTTAACAAAAAGGGAGTCAAAGTTTCGTATTGTGTGTTATTTTGCATTTAGCTTTTACAGATATGAACGAACAGCTAAGATAAAAGAAAGGGCTTCCAAAAGTTTTAGGAATTTAATTGTAGGTATTTAGTTTGATTTTGACATTGAAAGATAAAAGCGAATGAATGACTATTTTTTCGCCATTTCCAGACTTTTGATGATGAATTGTAATAAAAGGTATTTCGAGTAAGTATTTAACTATAGGCTAGGCGATGCTCGCTGAACTCTATAAAAAACTAATTCCCAAAGCACCAAAAAAAAAACTACTCTACCATTTATATATTTCGTGTTTAATTAAGGTATTTGGTAAATTAACTAAAAGGCCAAACAAATCTTTACCTAAGTTGATGAGGAGTCTGAGTACCTTAAGGTCAAATATTCAACTGAGGTCAATGGATTTGAGTTTCGAAAACCATAATTACCATTGCTGAGATTCTTTCTGTAATACTCGAGCATAATTTTAGTAACGTACTTTAATATCCTGTTCTTTGAGATTTTATACCATTAAGGTTTTTCCCCTCAGAGAAAAATCTAAGCACATATCTCTAAATGTCCATAAACGCGCTAAAGTGTAGGCAAATCGTACCGCATATCCTATTACACATTGGTTTATGAATAATTCCCTACAACGAAAAGATACCTTACGTACGACGGATCAAAATGTACTGGCCAATGCTGACGTAATCGTGTCTGTGTGTAGGTACGATAATAATAATATCGGAACGATTAATTTAATCGCCCAGCATCGCCCTTGTTACTCCCACAACAACCGTCCAATTGCACACAGAACCTTTTAAACCTGACCATTTTACAACAAGAGAATCCAAGTGAACAAGGGCCAAGTTAAAACGCGCATGTATGTGAGAAGAAGACCACACTGTCTCAGCGCCACTTCTCTCTCATACAGAATGCACATCTGGGAGCTATGAACGTGCGACACGTAGTATAATGTCATATAATTCACCACCAAGTGCAGAGGATTGTCGCCACTAAAATAAAGTTACATTAGATACAATTTCAAAGAAAGAGTTCGCACACACTCACCACTATGAACACCTGTTTCAGCCGCGGAATTTATTTAACACTACACAAATGATACTCGACGTCATGTGTAGGGCGTTAAAGTGGATTTTTCAATATCGGCGCACGATCACTGCATTCCCGTTCGTTAGGGATGTTCGCATAAATTATCGATATTTCTTTCAGACATCAAGGCCGGCCGGTGTTGCCGTCTCGCTCTGGACACTTTTGTTTATTTTTTTTCTTCCTCTGTATTGCAGTCAGGAGCGCAGGCTTGTAGAATGTGTGGATGCCGAAACAAGTGTTGGGCTTCCTTCCTTGGCATCGCGAACCACTCTTTGGTTTATCGATGTATGTGCGAGTATGTTGTTTTTTTAAAATCTTACGACCAATTAACAATGCTCGGATAAACGTTGTACTAAATATGGGGCTTGAAATCAGAGGCACATTTTAAACAATAGTACATTGTTTGAAATTTTAATTTATGGAATTTCATGTATGTAAACGTACATAATATAAATATGACATTTGTAGGGTAAAGTATCCAACTGTTAAAATGCGAGCGAATTATTAATTGAAAACCTATTTGACAGTGATTTAATCAGAGAATCTTAGGTAGTTAAGTCAGTGTCAAACTTTGCGCTCGATCTTTGATTATAACTTCACACAGGAACCGTATATACGGTATTACCACACGGCACAGCGAACCACACATCATTGTAATTACTACCTATATTTAATTTAAAAAAAAAATCTGTCAAAGATAGTTGAAAATGATATGCATGAGATGCAACTAGTTTATTATATGATCGTTCGTTTTCGGACTCGCTCTTTTGTTGATTTTAACCCTTTCACACTTTCAAATGAATATTAACCCTTTTGGTGATACGTCCTGCCCCGTCTACGTGATAACAATAAAACTGAAGAAAATGTCAACGAAAGTGTTATATTCCTCACCATCCTGAATATTTAAACAGAACATGTGAACCTTTTGTAAATTCATAGGTACCTACCAGTAACTTTTGGTTTCTATGTTGAGTCACACGGGGACACTTTAACTTGAACATATTCGATGCCAAGACTTTATTATTCCGTATTCGTTAGAGTAGGTAGGTACCTAAATGAAGAAGAAGTTTACTAAGTGAAAAGCTGGAGACTGCTTCAAATTAGATATAGAACATTTTTTCGCTCAATTTTTGTGTTAATGTGGTGGAATTAGTGTAATAATGTTGCAAAAAGCTGGAGACTGCTTCAAATTAAATATAGAACAGACATTTTGGCAACAGATTAAAGTTACCAGTAGTCCAAAGTAACCCCAAGTTGCAGTACTTATAAATCCTTCCGAAGTGTAGGAATCGAACTTGTAACTTCTTCGTTACTTTTAGACACGTCACAATTTGGACACAGTTTTTATATACCTAAAATGTAAACTAATGTTAAAAAAGCATAATTTACGTAAACAAGTTGAAAAACATGCAAGTAGAATCGAATGCTTACTCCATTGAATCAAAGCAATTTGTATTAATAGGGACATCGATTCATACTTTCTAGGAATGTGATCTGTTTAAAGTGACTAGTGGAAGCCATGCGATTTCACCCGAAGGAATTTTTTTTTTTACAAAATATAAAACATTTTGTTTAAATATTACTTTGCGTTCTATTAAAAAAATAAAGTAAAGGACTTTAACAATCATCTAAGGTCTCTACATTTTTTTCTAATTTCTAGCTTTAGTGGTATATCATATCCATTGAAATTTTGTTTATTTCATCACCCATGTTTTGTTGAATCCATGTCCGTTTTGTCTCAACCTTAAATTTTGCCAAAATTCTAACCTAGCACTTTAGGTTTATTACCCTACAAGAAAAACTTCAAGTACCTAGCTTCAGCAATTTCGCAAACACGATTATGAGTACAAATGAGTGAGTGTTATTTGCCTTTTATATAGATGCGTTGTTCAATAGTGGCGTTTATTTGAATCGTATGCCAGTTGATCGGCACCGGGTCACAAGGCTAGTTCATAATACACGAGGTGGGGGCGGCTCGCCGGCGCCAACCACGGCGCCTACTGTCTTGCCGCACATAACTCCGATGCACAACTCAAAAACAACCTTACTACCCATCGATAAGCTCTACATTACAACGACATCACTAGAACGGACCTTACAAGTCGCGTTCCGTGCAAAACGGACTCTGGTCCGAAGTACTTAAAGGCGTTTTTTGAAAGGGTTCGCTTGAGAAACGCCGCCGTGATTTTGGATTCCGTACGGAGAGCAAAAGAAAAAAAAGAGACTCTTCTGACACCATCATAAGTTTTGGTGTTAAATTAATTGTAAAGTGTTGATTTGAAACGTTAGGTGCTTAGAAGTGTTACGCGTTACTGCATTATAAACTATATGCCTCACCTTTCATAGAGAGGTAGCTAATTATTTAAAGTTGTTCATGATAGAATTGGTCAAAGAACCAATTTTCACTAATACCTGTTTGGAATTTCTTGACAAATATCCTAAATTTACTTAATTACAGTCTTTTGTGTACAGCATAATACATATCGTTTCCAGTGTTCTGAATGGCGGAACAACTGTTAAAATATAAAGAATCTAACATACCTACATGAATTGTTGCAGATCGGCTTTCTTAGTAAGTATACAATACAGGTAGCTGGTTCATGTACACTACCCACGTATCATGCGTAAAAAGTTGCGACTAACCAAGCGAATAAACTTCAAAATGGTCACGCAGCGCGCGAAGTGCTAAAAGATTTAGGATATGCGCCGGCACAGGCTTATAGCATCTAGGGGTCGCCACTCACCAATCAAACAATAGGAAAAAATGGGCCCGAGTAAACACGACGCGATGATATTCACACCACGGCAGCACCGGAATCGGCTATAGGTGTCAAAAGCCTTACCTGAACACACCTACGCGGACACAAACTCCAAACCGCCATGTTTACTATCTCAGGATCATTCGTTTATTTGAGACTTACCCTTTCACACCTGAGATTCACACCTCGAAATTGGAACTACTCAAATTACAGTATAAACAAAACACGCACGGACGAAAAGAAACAAATAAAGTCGGCACAGGACTAAATAACTGAGAGTCCACTTCGGTCATCGTCGTGAACAGAAGATTGCACCGCTGATTGGCTTAATTATTGCAGGACAGTTTCTTTTAAAATCGCACGGGAATTGCATTAAAGCAACCCTTGCAACCATAAAAATTCACGGCGAAACCAGTCTAAGCTGCCGGCAGGCATCATGCTTTCGCAATTCGTTCCCCGAATCACGAGAAATGTTGCCTGCAAAAAGTCGCCGGAACAGGATTGTCTTCTGTTTGGACATCGCCAAATGTGGACGCGGCAGACGCCGTCCTAGCGGACCCCAAAAACAATAAACAAGAGCGCTGTAATGTGTCGCTGCTGGCTCCCACTCCGTTGGACGGGAAAAAAGAAAGAGCTTCCCATAAATCTGAAGATGAACCGATATCGCGCAGCGCTGATGTTTCGTGAAATGATTGGGCACTTCAATACGATCGTTACTACCGTGACTTGCGTTATATCTTCATCTGGGAACTAATAGTTAATCTTCCTGGGATGGTTATTCAATTTGTAGCTAGGTAAGTATATCAAGCGAGCATACTAATTTTGGTTATGGGTCGTTGCAGTGTGTTTGTAAATAGTGAAAATAAGCTAAGAGGCGTGAGTCACGGCTGAGGCAGTTCGCGAATCTTGAATAATTGCGTCTGGATCTCAAACTACTTCAGATCTCATTTTGCCTCGGTGTTTCGTTGTAGTGTTTATGTTGACGAGGGCTCAGAAGTCCACATGTGGGAATGGTTGTTGCGGAACAAATGTTTCGGTTATATGACAGCCGCGGAATCTTGCTCGTGTACGTTTTGCCGGTTTGGTACATAGTGAATGGTGCGGTGGTCGGTGTTAGAGCGGTTGTGTGTTGTTCACAGAGTCCGGTGGGCGAGCGCGACCAGTCGCCGACGATGGGCCGGGAACGCGACCGGCTGGCGCGCCAGTGATGCGCCACTTCGATGAATCGTACCCGATAATTATTTCGACCATCGATATTTTATTCGATTCGCCTAATTGGTGTCGATAAGAGACACCGAACATTCTCATGATACATTATTCTGTGTTCGAAGAGCTCATTCTTGCAAACAGTTGTTACAAGGTAGAGCATGATGTTTGTGCAGTATTTTTTTTACAAATGTGTGATAAAAGTTCATTTTTATTATTTCGTTGTAATCAATTATATGTAATTCGGTTGATACCTGCATGAATATTTAAACAGAATAAAATATAACAGACACGAAGAACTCGCACCCTCCGTAATCATCGTAAAATTATTTCAAGAACGACAAACGACCACTCAATTTCGTCCAAGACAATAAAAGACACCTTGTCTAGGCCATTATCTCCGCCGCAAAACCAAAAAGGTGTACATATAAAAAATGCGTGCAGTTTCGTTCGACAGAATTCCATATGATATCGCATTGCCGGGCGCATCTCTAAGGGCTAGACTAGCCTGGCGCCAAACAGCCGAAGAGGATGCGGTCCTATACACTAGAACAGTAATGCTACAACTAAACTCTATTGTCCTGCTGTGTCCATGTGTACAAAGGCCAGTTTACAGTGGCGCTCAGACAGGAGTATTGGAACTTTTTTACGGGCCACAGCCAAGTTTATATTATAGAATAAACGCAGTGTTGTCAGTTGGATCCGGGGACTTGCCACGTGCGGACGTACGTGCACGCGCGCACACGCCGCCTTCAGTTCTCGTAAATATTTGCGATCCCGAGTGTAACAAAAAAAAAAAGAAACAGAAGGAAACACGGATAAAACCGAACTATAGTAGTGTTTCGAAACGTGCCAAAAGGAATGCTGTTGGTTAATGTGCAACTAAAGTTGATCTGAAAATTTTGGAGAATTTTCCTGTATTTTTTTTTTTTTGGTTTCTGTGAAGATGACGAGCGCCGCTGTTCTCTCGATGGAATCTGAAGGGTTGCAGAACGAAGGAAAAGGTGGGTTTTGCTTATTATTTTTTTGTTCGTGATTAATTTGTTGTGACTGTAGGTAGCTGACTCATTGCTTTTCAAAAATACAAAATATCTTTATTCGTCATTGAGTTTTTACAAAGTGTTTAGTCTCCCCAGTTAAGTTATAAACCTGTGTTAGGGGAGCCTGAAGCCTGGAGCCTTTTCATAGCTCAATAATGTTAATAAGATCTCCATTTCTGTCTAAAGAGAAAACAACTTTTATTTGGGAAATACCACCAACTCGAGCAGTTTTAATACGTTGTTGAAGTTGGCGAGTTTTGTTTTCATTCATCGAAACTGGTTCATCAGCCCCATCAAAAAAGGTCAAAATGTTTTTTGTACTTAGTGACACTTTAATTTTAACGAGGAAAAGTTGTTAGGGTTTCGTTTAAAAAAGTTACTTTTTAATTTTCCATCTCCTCTTCTAAACTGTCTTGTACAAAAATTATCAAAGATCTTTTACTGAAAGAAGACATTAGGTTTCAGAATCGTATCCTTTTTCAGCATATTTTCGCGATCATATTGATAAAATGCAATTACTGCGAAGTAGCATAGATACTTCAGTAATTCTCACCAAGTAAGTGGTCAACTTATGAATATTAAACCGGTCTAGTGTGAGAACGCTGTACCATCGTCCTCAGTTCCTTAAGTTATTTCTGGTGAGCAATTTCCTGAATGTTTATCATGCAAATAGTTTCATTCATTTCGTTTTGCTTCGGTTTTCTGCATACTTGTTTGTTTAATACCTGTAAATACTTACCTGTTATGTTCAAATCTGTATTTTATATCTAACTAACTAGCTGTCTAAAAAACTAGCTGTCCCGGCAAACATTGGTTTTGCAATAATAAGTTGGCTTTGTACCCCGTGTATTGGGAGAAATACAACTGGTAGATGCATAAAAAAAGAGATATTAGCCGATTCTCAGACCTACTGAATACGCATTTTATATGCGTATTTGGTTAAAATCGGTAAAGCCGTTTCGGAGGAGTACAGTAACTAACATTGTGACATGGAAATTTAACTACTATATAATTAATAAATAAACATAAGACGCAAAGACTTTACATGTTTGACATTTTGTTACTATTTTATCATCGACTGACAAGCGACTGTCTCCGTTTCGATTGTGTGGTATTTTGTACACAATTAATCTTGTCACCGCTCTACCTACCTTTTTTGTTACATTTTTTACACACGGTCACCTGACCCCAAACTAGGATACCCTGTACTATGAGTGCCAGAGACTGATATACTTACATAGATACTTTTAAATGCATAAAAATATTAAATTGACTTTAAATATAAGCACGTAGTCGCAATGGGAGGTTTTCTGACAGGTGGCTTATTACAGCTCTAAGAAATGTCAATAGATTAGGCACACCTAGACAGCGTTGTCATTTCATACTTTTATTTTTTGTTGACTTTTCTAAGATGAGTATCTCTTTAAGATCATGTCTGATTAGCGCCATCTGTGAGACGTTTTGGAACTACTTTTGACATATTTGAAGCGATCAGAAAACCTCTCATTAAAGCTTTTGAACTCTATTTACTTTTTATTGTCTTTTTAACTGTCTTCTTAAACAATCTTTACAAGGAAAAACATGGTAGCGATTTTCAATAAGTACATACATACATGAAGATTGTAGGTTGGATTTAGTACATTTACGTACTTTATCATCGGCTGTCAAATTAAGAAGGCCTTACACAAAACGATCACAAATGTTCAAGCCGTTCTCGAGCCGTAAAATGTCCACAGACTATTTATTTGTTTGAACAGAATGATTACACATTCATGTCACCTAAGTGGACATATTAAAAGCATGGCTTCCGGAAATAAAAGTCACATAATCAGAATTAATTGTCGTATAAAATAAGCGACGCGGTTTGTTTAGAATAGGCAATTATTCCACACGTGTCCGTGATGGCGCCAACGCACCGGCTCGCTTGGCTCTTACATTACGCATCCAATCAAAACCTGCTGCTGGCCAATTAAAAAAAAAACAGCACTAATCGACGCAGATTTTTCCCGCTCAATCGAAAATGACAACCAATTACATTAACGATTCGATTACAAAAGGGGTCGGATAAAAAAAAAGCGGTTGAACAAAGCTTATAGGGTGTCGTACACATGTTGCCTATTCAGCACCCCACGGGGACAAGTGCAATGCTGCTCAAGCGGCGGCATTGTCACCCCTACGAGGTAGAGATTAAGAGTTGTAATGCTTTGCAAACACGAATGTAAAGTAGACATGAATGTGTTTGGTTATTTGTTCATATGGTCGGTCGCGTGACAGGGGGTTAGTGTTTGAATTTTGGACTACTCTTTATCTTTAAACAATGGTATTACAAATGGCAGCATACAATTTCAATAATTTATTGTCACAAATGTAATATACTTATGTAAATACCTATTTAATTAGCAAATACACTTACATTTGGTAGAATCTTAGTAATATTATAAATGGGAAAGTGAGTTTGTTTGTTCCGCTTTCACGCCGTAACTACTGCTTTGAAATTTTGCAGACGTATATTTCTTAGAAGTCCGGTTTAAATACAAGGGTAATTTTTATCCCGGAAAAAAAAATGATATTCCCGAGGGAAAACAAAACATCCCTTTATACCGAATATAACCGAAGTCCACGCAGGCGAAGCCGCGGGCGGAAAGCTAGTCTATTAAATAAATAACAGACATTATAGGTGTGTTATTTACTTAATTTACTTAAGAATCCACAACAGATACCATCGTGTATTGCGCACAATTCACTTCATCAACAGCCACAAAACGTCTACTGCTGGACGAGGGCCTCCCCCAATTATTTGGGGGGAAATGCCAATAATCGCCACGCTTGGCAGGTGGGTTGGCGATCGCAGTGGTGTTGTGGTTGAACTCACAGAGAGCGCTGCTGTCCATTAATTTAAATTAAATTTAATTAAAGCTGTAACCAATAATTCTAAGTTGTTAAAAAACTGCATTTAAAGGAACATTAAATAAATAAAATCTGTCCTTGTTTAAACATAAATGCTACAAAGAATAATATTTCAATTATACACACATCAAAAGTGTCTAGGGATCAAGTAATTTTAGAATATTGCAATCAAGAATATATTTTACAAAAACTGAATTCATTCATAATTTATTCAAAATGTGGTGATAAGTCATTGCTACAGGCATGGGGAATTAGATAGCAGACCAATCCAGGAGATTAGATTAGATTTAAATAAATTCGATTTATTTTAGAGCTAAAAATGTTCTTGATCCCTAGACACTTTTGATGTGTGTATTAGTCTGTTTAAAGAACCAGTATTCTTGCTTACCCAACGCGTAGTATTAAAAAATAAAACTGTCAACTTTAAAAAAAAACACGCACACATACATACATTAGCCGCCAAACGAATTTCAAATATCGAACTGCAACCCCCAGATGTGACGTTATTACACGTTATTCACAATAGTTGGCCGCCAGATGGTAGCAGCCAGTGTCGACCAGATGCGACCAAACACTATTATATTATGGTAATAAACGCTAGTGTTCGGGAAAATGTTTGACATCTGCATTGGCCTGATAGACAGTAGTGTTTGCTTACAGATAACAATTTTGAGCTACCAGAAAAAGAGCGTCTGTAGTCCAGTTGGTCGGATACTTGACTTGTAACCGGGAGGTCGCGGGTTCGAGTCCGGCTACTGGACGTGTACCAATGGGACTCTTTTTCAGAGCCTATGTACGCAACGCAACGCTCGTACGGTGAAGGACAACATCGTGATGAAACCCGCACGCCACAAGGTGTGTGAACCCTATAACGGCGATGGGCTCACCCCCTGTCACGTTGGGTTAAAATACGCTCGGTGAACCGTGGGTACTTGCTTTAGCAAGTGCCTCTGCCTACCCCTCTTTGGGATTAAAGGCGTGAAGTGTATGTATGTATGTATGTGGACCACAGATGCTTAGTATGTGCATTATAATTACCAGAGATATTGTCTGACGCGTTGTCACCGATTGGAGCGAAAGACTTCAAGAAGCTGTTTATATCAAAGTCCGGATGCTTTTGACTGCTGATCACTTCGATTTTGTTGTTTGCTGTAAACAAAAGTAATCTCTCTCTAAACTCTCTGGAGTAATATGTGATAGGCGAATGTCCCTAACTTTGAAGGGCAAAATTTATAAAACTGTCATCAGACCTGTCTTAATGTATGGATCTGAAAGTTGGGGAACAAAGGTGACGGACGAAAGAAGAATAAATGTGACAGAGATGCGAATGTTACGATGGATGTGTGGAGTTACTCGAATGGCCTATCCATTCGAGTAACTAAGTATTAGGAATGAGTACATAAGAGGAAGCTTGAAAGTAGCACCAGTGACAGAAAAGATAAGGAGTAACAGATTAAGATGGTATGGGCACGGCATGAGGGATGAAAACCACGTAACAAGGAAAGTGATGAGTACGAATGTGGAAGGATACAAGGTAAGAGGGAGACCAAAGAAGGTATGGATGGACTGTGTGAAATGATATGTGTGGCGAAACACATATAATGACTCATTTAGATAAATATATTATAACATAGATAGGACACAGTAGTACGTGATTGACGTACTAACTACAGTGATAACTAAATAATATATAACAACTAGATTTAAGAATTAAAACCAGACAGAATCTAACATCTAACAGTGTCTCATTTCCGACCCAAATGTGATCTCCAAATTGGTGACCCCGACGTGATATGCCCTTTTGATATCAATTTTTGAAAACACGCATTTTCCTTCTAAAATGTACGTTAAGTCCAATAGTCGTGGTAGCGGATATTTATCTGGAACAGTAAGGCTGTTAAGTCTACGGTATGGTGTAACTGCAGAGATGACGAATAACAGAGATTAATGGCGAAAAGAAACGTATTGCGCCGAACACACCTAGTGTGGGATAAGGGCAGGAAAATTATGCTGTAAACAAAAATTAACAACATCGATAAATAGAGCAAAAGAAGAGTGAGACCAAACAACGTATGGATGGACAGTGTGAAAAATGACATGTGCGTGAAAGGTGTAACTGCAGAGATCACGAATGACAGAGATGAATGGCGAAAGGAAACATGTTGCGCCGACCACACCTAGTGTGGGATAAGGACAGGACAATGATAATACACACATCAAAAGTGTCTAGGGATCAAGTACATTTTAGAAGATTGCAATCAAGAATATATTTTAACAAAAACTGAATTCATTCATAATTTATTCAAAATGTGGTGATAAGTCATTGATACAGGCATTGGGAATTAGGTAGGAGACCAATCCAGAAGATTAGATTTGATTTAAATAAATTAGATTTTTTTAGAGCTAAAAATGTCCTTGATCCCTAGACACTTTTGA
>SJJU01003841.1:0-11918 GCA_012932125.1 Conopomorpha cramerella
TTTAGCAATACCAAAGTGGCCAATGTCATCGTGATTACTTCTGCACACTTGCCAACGTGCATTCTTGGGTACGACTAGTCTAAGTTGGTCTTCAAATTTCCGATATAAAACTTTATCCTTAAGAACATAATTCTTTTTTATTTCTTTGATTTCATCGTTATTCCCTGGTTCAAGTATTTTTCCAATTCTTGCTATTTCGGGATCCGCAAGTTGTAGGGGTCTTATTCAAAAATTCTGGGAGTTAACTTTTTGTATACGAAAGGGGAGGGCTGTCTTAGAGTGGCAAACGAGTTTTGTTCGGCTGAAGTCCATTTCCAAGGTGTGCCTTTCTTTAACAATGAAGTTAACGACTTCGCTATACCTCCAAATCCTTGTACAAATTTTCGAAAATAAGAAGCAAGACCAAGAAATTGGCGTACTTCGTGGACGTTGCGTGGTTCAGGGAAGTTTTGAACAGCGTCTATCTTTGATAAGCCTGGCTTGATTCCTTTCCCCGAAATTTCATATCCTAAATACTCTATTTTAGTGTCAAAGAAACTGCATTTCTTCAGGTTTAAAGTAAGACCGGCGCTTCTTATAAGTTCTAAAATATCTTCGAGTCTCTGAAAGCCCTCTTCTACAGATTTTGAGGGCACCAACAAATCATCCATGTATGCTAGTGCAGATGAAAACCTACGAGCCCCAAGTAAACGATTAACCATTTTTTGGAAAACAGCCGGCGCGTTCGCAAGCCCAAATGGCATACGCTTAAATTCGTAATGTCCATCGGCCGTAACAAAAGCTGTCAAATGTTGACACTGTGGTGCCATCGGGATCTGATAGTACCCAGAAGCTAAATCAAGAGTAATAAAGAACACATTACCACTCAAATTTGAAATTTGGTCTTCTATGAGAGGAAGTGGATATTTGTCTTTTATAGTTTTGTTGTTAAGTGCTCGGTAATCGATACACAGTCTCTGCTCGCCTGATTTCTTACGTACAAGTAGAACTGGACTGGCATAGTTCGATTGCGATTCTTGAACAATGTCATTATTTAAAAGTTCATCTACAATTTCGCGGACTTTTGTGAGCGTCAAGATGGCGGGACCAAGTCCCCAATTTGAAATTTAACACTTGTATGGGTTTGTGCTATATATGTACCATTTGTACCCCGAACCAGACATTTGTACCTCTAAAGGTAAAAAAAGCACGTCAAGACTTACCTGATCCTGCCATTTTGACGTCAAAGTGGCACGACCTTTTGAAAGCGGTAATCGGAGGCAGTTAATTCTTACCTGAAGACTTAGTACTACATATGTACATATACAGCGTGTATTTGTCGGAAAAGCGAAGCGGAAGTCTAGGGGTTATTTGTGGTCTAAGGAACCCCCCTATGTTACTCCCTATGATTCTAAGGCTTTGGTTTAGAAGTAGATTTTTCCTAACAAAATAATTAATATGTTATAGGTATTCCAGTGTTAGCGCCCCTTACAATAATAACACGAACACATACGTCACAGACCACACATATGATCGAAACAAACACAACACAAACTAAAAGAAAGCACACACGCGTGTCTTGCGTAGTGCAAGCCACGCCCCCACGCTTGTTTGTGTATGTCAATGCATGCACACTAAAACATTTTTGACACAAAAGGAAATTTATTGAAAACCATTATGCTTAAAAAAAGTTCCTTTTCTTCTTGTCAGATGTCGCTACCACAATGAATCGCTAGTTAAGTTTCTGTCTTGTAAAGTTCAATTGAAATCCATGTGTACTTACGTGCTATACCTACTTACCTTCGCGAAGTGATTATGATAGGCGAAAGCTAAAAAACCGTACAGACATGCACTTTAAAACAAAAATACGAATGCCGCCATCCAGTGGTAGATTTTGGAACTACAACTCGATAATATCCGATTAGGTATGCAGTAGTTTCTATCCTGTACCTATTCCAACCACATGCGTGTGAAGGTTCTTAGTACTACCTAAGTATTTGAAAGTTATCCTACCTCGAAGCGTACGCAATATCTATCTGCCTACCTAATAATAAACACACATCCAAAACTTACCTTCGTAGGTCCCTCTTGAGAACTTTTCAGTAGGTAAAGAGGTGCTGCTATGGCAGAAAAGTGAATCCCATCACTTGCACACACGCAAAACAATGAACTTCCGAAGAACACATTACATTGTTGTTGACCACGAACACATGTTTGTTTACCTACACTATGATCACTGCACTAATTCAATAGTCTGATTTTTCAGACAAACAAAACTCAAAGCACTCAACACGTGCGACGTGTGATCTTTCTGGCCACAAAGATTCAGACATACACATAGTAGTCATTACGTACTTCAATAAATAACTACCCTACACATTAATTGCACTTCGTTTATTTTTTGGGAATCAAAACAAAACAAAATCTACACACACCATGACACCACGCATTACGCAATACTGAACCGAGTGTTGCCAGATGGTGTAATTAAAAATCTGACATATTTTTTTGGTAAAATCTGTATAAATATGGATCAGTATAAAAAAACTCATTTTGTAATATTTATTAGATAGGTAGGTTGCAAAGGACGCAGTCTTTTTGTTTACATTATTCTGCAGTAGTTATTTTATTTGTTGGTACTTTCACAACACTGTAACTAGGATCCGCAAAAAGTATCGATACCTCAAAGTATCGATTCTTTTGTTTCGATACCAACGCTCATTTACTGCAACAACGCATTTTGTTATTGTGAAAAGAATCCTTAGTAATAGTAATAAGATTGTTATTTCAGCAGTGTTACATTTTGATATGTTGCGTTCTTGCTGTAAATAAGCGCCAAGTACTTTTGGAATCGATACTTTTGTTCCGATACCTTTTAGGTATCGATACTTTGTTCTCTATTTCTAATAAATTATTCGTTTGAGCAAAAATATCGATATTTCATGAGAATAATTTGTCACATGGGGATCGTCTGATTAAAATTTTATTCATGTCTGATTGCACTCAGGATAATTGGCAGTTTTCAAAATAATTGTAATATGTCTTTTTGCTTCATAATGCGTTTAATTCCAAATTATTTGTGATTTTTATTATGTTGAAACGTGGAATTGTAATAAAAACTTGTTATAAAAAATTTTCGGTAATTTTCAAGAGTTTCTAAATACCTAAATAGAGTGACTATTTTATGGGACACGTGAAACTTAGCAGTACAAGAAAGACTATTCAAAATTTGTATAAATAAATGTATGTATTAAAAAGCACTCGATACCTTGTGGTATCGATACTTTTGTTCTGATACTTTTTTGGTATCGATACTTTTCGTACGATACTGGTATCGAGTAAAGTATCGATACTTTTGAAATTTTGCGGATCCCTAATTGTAACTTTTATCGAATATTTTTTTAAACCTTAGACTTAACCTATAGTTTTTATAAAAAAGCTTGCGAATACAACGCATAAAACAAAAACAAAATTGTCATTGCTATTAAAGACTAATTCATTCATCATTAATTTATTTATAAATCTCCTAATCAAACAATGCCTTTCTCTTTTGTTTTAGGCAATGGTGTTATCTTTGAGCTGATTGTCTGACTGTAAAAATCTGTATAAAACTAGATTTAAATCTGTGATCCGTAAACGAAGACTAAAATCTGTATCAATACAGATAAATCTGTATAAATGGCAACACTACGAGTGAGTGACTGAAATTGACTTAATAATTTCGGATGGCGTTCGATAGTCCCTACCCAAACTCAACTACCTGACGTCAGTAAATAGGCCTATGTCTGAAAATGTAGGTAAAGTACGTAAGTGATTCGGTATGAATTAGTCGTTTTTGTTACTAACACAATACATGACCGACTGAGATAATAGTATTGATTGACGACTAGTTACATTGTAATTATTTGACACGTTATGTAATATTAACTCATTAGCTTATTGTATGACTCATTCCCTTTTATGTCATTATTGAGTTCACCCATTTTATTTTCCCACTGTTGGAGTCTACCCAGTGACCTTTTTAGAGAAAAATTGTTTGAATTGGTAAGTACTTAAGAATTATCCAAATAAATTGTGATTGGGGATTAAATTACAAATACTGAGAAAAATAAGAAAGGTCAAGGACAATAAAATTCGTTTTTGGTCTTGGGGCTACATTACAATTAAGGAACCAGCATCGTTCTTTCATAAACCATTTCTCAGCTTTTCGTTCTGAATCAGCCTAAACAGACGATAAGTAACCATTTTTTTTATAAGTAAATAATTATTCAGTCGCACCTTTTAAATGCAATTTCGGGCATTTGAATTTAGAAGATGGCCACCCCCGCGGATCGGGCGGCCGCCGCCGCCGCCGCCGCCATTGGTCGACCAACGAAAGCGCAATAGGTATGAATGTCACCGGGTGCGTGCGTGTGATGGAGTTATAGGTTGTGTTGTGTGTGTATGTGTTTCTCAACTATTAAATACCTGTATAGGTACTTAGTGCAGTGCTTTGAGTAAGTGTATTTTTCAAAATTACGGTTAAAGAAGTGCGTGCGTGAAGGTAAGAATAGTAACTACTTACCTACATTGGTTTTTTGTTTGGATCTGTTTGTCGATGGCCGCTGCGCCTTTCGCCCGGCGTCAAAGTGGTAAGTAGGTATGTACCTTACCTTAGTATGTGTAGATTTTCATTTGTTGTAAGTAGTTATTAGAAGTTATAAGAAGTTATTTGCATTATCCTGTTCATCTTTTTATTTATTTACCAGGTAGGCAGGAACTGTTAAGTATTAGGTATTATTTGGCTCTAGTTACTGATTACTAGACTGCCACAATGATTGTCTTGTGTGGGTTTGTATTACCCATCACAACAAGACTCGATTTTCTAAAACAGTAGTAATTACTTATGCGGCGAACCTTACCTACTTGTACAGTGCTACAAGGATCTTTTGGCGCGTGAGAGCTGAATACCTATTTAATGTGACATCTATTAAATCCTGTGGTTCCTTTATTGTTTGATTTAGGACATTTATGTGTGCTCGTGTTGTAATAGTATTTTCAATACATTATTTCCCTTCTAAAAGTGGTAAAAACGCTTGGAATTATGGTTTAATTGGATGCCAAATATATCCCCGTTGTGAACATATCATATCCCGGATTCCTGAATTTTGGAGGGACCAGCCTCGATTATGGTTTGCGCAATTTGAAGCTGTTGTGGCATCCCAGAAACAAGGCGATGACTAGAAATTCAACACAGTTGTCGCCAGATTGTCAAAGGACGAGGTGCAACAGATAAGTGACATACTTATATCGCCACCAGAATTCGAAAAATATAAGACATTAAAAGATCGCCTCATCAGCTGTTATGAAGAGTCGGAACATCAGCAGTTTCAAAGGTTGCTGTCTGGAATGGACCTTGGAGATCAAAAACCATCCCAGTTGTTAAGGAAGATGCGCGATTTGGCGCGTGGAAAAATCAATGATGACACCATTCGATTGATGTGGTTACGGCAGCTACCAGCTTCAGTAACAACCGTTTTAGCAGTGGCAGACCAGTTGTCCATTGACAAAATGAGCAAAGTTGCTGACAAAGTATACGAGAACGCCAAGGTGACTGAGGTGTCAGCAATCTGCAATAATGTCAACAATGGCGACCTGGCTAATTGCATCGCAAGCATATCTACACAGTTAGCAAAAATGCAACTCGACATAAGTGCAATAAACGATGACAGAGAATTTCCCAGGCGTAGTATGCATCGGAGTAATGCTTCACGTCGAAGGTTTTCGCGCTCAATGTCAAGATCAAGCTCAAGCCGTCGCTCGCAGCCAAACAATATGGGAATTTGTGACAATCATTTTCGTTTTGGAGAGAGAGCACGGTCATGTACGAAACCTTGCGCTTGGAATAAAGGGAGTTCTTCACGATCACAGCCACAGTTTTCGGCGGGTCTCTGTGCTATTAATCCCTCGAACCGCCTTACAATAACGGACCGATCAAGTGGTTTAAGATTTTTGGTCGATACTGGGGCCAATATATCCGTCATCTGTAAATCACAGAGGCACATAAAGGCTGCGTTGGATTACAAGTTGTTCGCAGCAAATGGATCAAAGATATCAATACGTACGGAGAAAAAACACTGAGGTTGGACTTTGGCCTGCGTCGTTCTTACGTTTGGACGTTCGTAATAGCTGATGTCAAATATCCCATTATAGGAGCTGATTTTTTTGGAACATTTTAAAATATTGGTCGACCTGCATGGTCGCAAGTTAATCGATAAAGTTACGGAGCTTACAACGCCAGCAACTTTAACCAAGACCAATTCACACAGTGTACGGACAATTAGTTTAAATAATGACATAGATAGTCGCGCATTTGAGTTATTACAGAAATATATTGACATTACGCGGCCCAACTCACTGAGAGGAGATCCAAAACATAATATAAAACATCACATACTAACGAATGGTCCACCGGCTTCAAGCAGAGCCAGACCGCTGCCCCCGGATAAATATGATATCGCCAAGAAGGAATTTCAAAATATGATGGAGTTAGGAATCTGTCGTCCTTCAGACAGTCCTTGGGCAAGTCCATTACACATGGTCAAGAAGAAAAATGGAGAGTGGAGACCATGCGGTGATTATCGTAGACTTAACAGCCTTACTGTTCCAGATAAATATCCGCTACCACGACTATTGGACTTTACGTACATTTTAGAAGGAAAATGCGTGTTTTCAAAAATTTATATCAAAAGGGCATATCACGTTATACCAGTTCAAGAAGTTGACGACGACGGCGCATTAGTTACTCAGAATTCGAAAAATATAAGACATTAAAAGATCGCCTCATCAGCTGTTATGAAGAGTCGGAACATCAGCAGTTTCAAAGGTTGCTGTCTGGAATGGACCTTGGAGATCAAAAACCATCCCAGTTGTTAAGGAAGATGCGCGATTTGGCGCGTGGAAAAATCAATGATGACACCATTCGATTGATGTGGTTACGGCAGCTACCAGCTTCAGTAACAACCGTTTTAGCAGTGGCAGACCAGTTGTCCATTGACAAAATGAGCAAAGTTGCTGACAAAGTATATGAGAACGCCAAGGTGACTGAGGTGTCAGCAATCTGCAATAATGTCAACAATGGCGACCTGGCTAATTGCATCGCAAGCATATCTACACAGTTAGCAAAAATGCAACTCGACATAAGTGCAATAAACGATGACAGAGAATTTCCCAGGCGTAGTATGCATCGGAGTAATGCTTCACGTCGAAGGTTTTCGCGCTCAATGTCAAGATCAAGCTCAAGCCGTCGCTCGCAGCCAAACAATATGGGAATTTGTGACAATCATTTTCGTTTCGGAGAGAGAGCACGGTCATGTACGAAACCTTGCGCCTGGAATAAAGGGAGTTCTTCACGATCACAGCCGGAAAACTAAGGGAAGCACAGTTTTCGGCGGGTCTCTGTGCTATTAATCCCTCGAACCGCCTTACAATAACGGACCGATCAAGTGGTTTAAGATTTTTGGTCGATACTGGGGCCAATATATCCGTCATCTGTAAATCACAGAGACACATAAAGGCTGCGTTGGATTACAAGTTGTTCGCAGCAAATGGATCAAAGATATCAATACGTACGGAGAAAAAACCGTGAGGTTGGACTTTGGCCTGCGTCGTTCTTACGTTTGGACGTTCGTAATAGCTGATGTCAAATATCCCATTATAGGAGCTGATTTTTTTGGAACATTTTAAAATATTGGTCGACCTGCATGGTCGCAAGTTAATCGATAAAGTTACGGAGCTTACAACGCCAGCAACTTTAACCAAGACCAATTCACACAGTGTACGGACAATTAGTTTAAATAATGACATAGATAGTCGCGCATTTGAGTTATTACAGAAATATATTGACATTACGCGGCCCAACTCACTGAGAGGAGATCCAAAACATAATATAAAACATCACATACTAACGAATGGTCCACCGGCTTCAAGCAGAGCCAGACCGCTGCCCCCGGATAAATATGATATCGCCAAGAAGGAATTTCAAAATATGATGGAGTTAGGAATCTGTCGTCCTTCAGACAGTCCTTGGGCAAGTCCATTACACATGGTCAAGAAGAAAAATGGAGAGTGGAGACCATGCGGTGATTATCGTAGACTTAACAGCCTTACTGTTCCAGATAAATATCCGCTACCACGACTATTAGACTTTACGTACATTTTAGAAGGAAAATGCGTGTTTTCAAAAATTTATATCAAAAGGGCATATCACGTTATACCAGTTCAAGAAGTTGAGAAGACGGCGATTATTACTCCGTTCGGATTGTTTGAGTTTCCTAGAATGCCCTTTGGATTACGAAATTCTGGTCAGACGTTTCAGAGATACATTGACTCATTGTTCAGAGACCTAGATTTCATATTTGCCTACGTTGACGATTTTTAATTGCTTCAAGAAATATAGAAGAACATTATCAGCATTTGGAAACAGTATTTCAACGACTCCGCGAAAATGGTATTATAATTAATGCAAGAAGTGCGAATTTTTTAAAAAAGAAATTGATTTCCTCGGTTATCATATAACGAGCCAAGGGATCAGGCCGACTGAAGAAAAGTATAAAGCCATATTGTATTTCCCAAAGCCCAAAACACTAAAGAAGTTAAGGCGATTTTTGGGAATGATCAATTTCTACAGAAACAATCTTCCCCATGCAGCACGGTGTCAGCTAGTTTTGAACAAATATTTCAAAGGGAAGAACAAAAATGATAATTCCACAATTCAATGGAATACTGTAACTTCGACGGTCTATGAAGAATGCAAGGAAGGCATAATCCGATCAGTTACAACAGCGCATCCCGCGCGCTCGGCCCAGTTGGCTTTGATGACAGACGCAAGTCTCACTTGTGTTGGCGCGGTACTTCAGCAAAAACAAGGGAATGCATGGCAGCCGTTGGGATTTTACTCGAAAGCTTTGAGTGAGGCTCAGCAAAAGTATTCCACGTTTGATAGAAAACTGTTGGGAATCTATATGGCAATCAGACATTTCCAAAGATTGGTAGAAGGAAAACAATTCACTGTTTTTACAGACCACAAGCCGTTGATTTTTGCATTTACCAAAAAACCATCACAAAATGATACACCAAGACGTGTTCGACAGCTTGATTACATTTCTCAGTTTACTACGGATATTAAACACGTATCAGGAGAAGATAACGTGGTCGCCGACGCCTTGTCACATACAGTAGGTGAGATTTGAGGAATGACGTTGGTTTAAAAGAATTGAAAAGGAATGCAAGCTTGGAATTAAAAGCCGTAAAGATTTCCGGAGTTTCGTCAACTATTATATGTGACGTTTCTACAAAGAAGCCCCGTCCATATTTACCTACGAGCTTCAGGAAAAATGTTTTTAATTATCTGCATGGATTAAATCATCCAGGAAAGAATCGTACCAGAAAGTTGATAGCCAGTCGATTCATTTGGTTCAATATGAACAAAGATATTGGGGACTGGTGTTCCACTTGTATATCCTGTCAGAAATCAAAGGTTTGGAAACACACGAGATCACCGATTGGGGAGTTTATGAAATGTCAGCGATTCGAGCACATACATGTCGACATTGTTGGGCCGTTACCTACGTCCCAAGGAAAGAGATATCTCGTGACAATTATTGACCGCGGAACTTCATGGCCAGAGGCATTTCCTGTCGCCGATATTACGGCCGAAACTGTAGCACATGTCATTTACGACGGATGGATTTCGAGGTTTGGCTGCCCGTTCAGAATGACGACGGATCAAGGCAAGCAATTTGAGTCTCGAGTTTTCGAATCGTTAGCAAAATTTTTAGGCATACAAAGGATTCGGACCACGCCGTATCATCCGCAATCAAATGGAATGGTTGAGCGTTTTCACAGGACGTTGAAGTCAGCGATAATGGCAAGGAATGTATACAGCGACTGGGTCAGTCACTTACCAACAATTCTACTTGGCTTACGTAGCTGTGTAAGGGAAGATACTGGTTACAGCGCGGGCGAGTTGGTTTATGGATCATCTTTAAGATTACCGGGCGAATTTTTACCATAAACAGTAGAGACTCAGACTTATGCAGAGTTCGTCAAAGGCTTAAAAGAAAATATCAATGAAATGACAACTGAAAATCGACGGTCACACGTGAATAATGCAGTTTTTGTCCATCCAGCGTTGAAAGATTGCACTCATGTTTTTGTCCGGTGCGATATGTTAAAAAAGACTTTGGTGCCACCTTATGAAGGACCGTTTCCGGTGATAAGAAAGAATCAAAAAAACTTTCGTAATCAACAAGAACAGCAATAATGTGGCTATATCGGTAGATCGGCTGAAACCTGCTTTTTTTAGTAAACAGTGAAGAGCGGAATGAAGACTCAATTCGCACGTTCAGAACAACGAAGTCTGGCAGGAAGATAAGGCCTGTAGTCCGTTTCATGTTTAATGATTAACATAAATATATATAAGCAGTACATTATTTTGAAACATATAAGTATTAATAACATTGTTAAATAGGTATATTTTATTTGTATTAATTTTATTTTGCAATGTATAATATATTACCTACTTATTATTTTTTTAAAGGGGGAGTAATGTGGCCAAACACATATAATTATTCTCATATAACTCATTTAGATAAATATATTATAACATAGATAGGACACAGTAGTTCGTGATTGACGTACTAACTACAGTGATAACTAAATCATATATAACCACTAGATTTAAGAATTAAAACCAGACAGAATCTAACATCTAACAGTGTCTCATTTCCGACCCAAATGTGATCTCCAAAGTAATCATCATCATCAGTCTATTTTAGTCTACTGCTGGACAGGAGTCTAAGGGCAGCAGGCCTCTCAAATTGCACGCCACTGTGATTTGTTTTCGGATTCTCAGGCATCCAGTTTCTGGCAGCCACCTTGCTGAAATCATCAGTACCGTTGCCGGAGAGCGCCTTACACTCCGTTTACTGACGTTCTCTCTCTGACGTAGTATCCACTCGAGAACTCAATTACCCCAACTGTTATTGAATTATTAATAACGATTTATTAATAGTTCAAGAAATAAGAGAATTATCAAATCCCTCCTTTTAATCGAATTACTCTGCGGAGCCAAGAGAAATGAAAATAATTAGGGACTCAAAATTTTCGCAACCCGTATGAACTGTGATTTGTATACAGGCTGCAGTAGTTAAGTTTACCCATACCTTTAAAACATAAATTCACAGAATCATTGATCACCATCGATCTATAAATCATATCGTCATCAGTCACGAAACGTCCATTGTCATAGAGAGCCACCCCGAATGATTTACACAATCGATCGAATCGTTTGGCGATCGCAGTGCCTCGTCATCTGGAGAGCTGCTTCGGTCGCCTCGCACAAGCCTGAGGCCTGGGAGAGGAATAGTTGCTGTTGCTGCGCTGGGCTAGTGACTAAATCATCATCCATACAAGGTGGATATTCCATTTACGAGAACCAAACGGAGTCGAAGTCTTTGTTGCCTGTACAGTATAGGCTGGAAGGTCTTCAAGTCACGGGTAAATAGGTACCTAATAACAAGTGTGCTCCATCGTAGACCAAATCTCTGTTCAACATCAGATAGACAGGACGGTGGCCAAACGCATATTAAAAATATCATCATCATCAACCCATACCTGTCCACTGCTAGACAAAGGGCTCTCCAATTGCACGCCACTGTGATCTGTTTTCGGTCTCTCGCATCCAGCCTCTGCCAGCCATCTTGCGTAGATCATCAGTCCACCTTGCCTGAGGGCGTCCTACACTCCGTTTGCCGAGACGCGGTCTCCACTCGAGAACTCGTTTTCCCCAACGGTCATCGGTTCTACGGCTCATATGGCCGGCCCACTGCCACTTCAGCTTGCTAAAACGATGAGCTATGTCGATGACTTTGGTTCTCTGTCGGTTCACTTCATTTCTG
>SJJU01003843.1:0-11580 GCA_012932125.1 Conopomorpha cramerella
TATATGCTTTTTTTTTTACTAATTATAAACTTCTTACTTTCTATAGAAAAGAAATAATTACTTACATATTAAAATGCATTTAAATATTAGTACGAGTACAAAGAAATAAAGAGAGTGAATCCGCTAAGAATCGGCTAGTATGTAAATAAATCTACCGCCGGGGTTGATGTTACTTAGTTAATCTAAATTCAAGTTACGACATGAGCTGGAACTGCTACGAGCCAGGGCAGGGAGAAGGTAGCGTGAAAAAGAGTGATATTTGCATCTCTGATATTGAGATCCACCGACCGCAATCTCGGACGAATAAGGGGCTGGATGATTCTGTTAAATTAAGGTGTTATTTTCTTCATCATCATCATCATCATCATCAGCCCATACCTGTCCACTGCTGGACATAGAGCTCTCCAATTGCACGCCACTGTGATCTGTTTTCGGCTTCTCGCATCCAGCTTCTGCCAGCCATCTTGCGTATATCATCAGTCCACCTTGTCTGAGGGCGTCCTACACTCCGTTTGCCGAGACGCGGTCTCCACTCGAGAACTCGTTTTCCCCAACGGTCATCGGTTCTACGGCAAATATGGCCGGCCCACTGCCACTTCAGCCTACTAAAACGATGAGCTATGTCGATGACTTTGGTTCTCTGTCGGATCACTTCATTTCTGATTCGATCCTTCAGAGAAACGCCGAGCATAGCCCTTTCCATAGCACGCTGTGCGACTTTGAGCTTGTGGCCCAGCCGTGCCGTCAGTGTCCACGTCTCAGCTCCGTATGTCATTACAGGTAGGACACACTGATTGAAGACTTTTGTCTTCAGGCACTGTGGGATCGCTGATGTTAATACTCGACGTAACTTCCCAAATGCTGTTATTTTCTTAATTCAAATTATTTTGCTCGTGTGCCAGTTTCGCGTATCTCTGTCATTGTTTTTAATCTCGGTGGAAAAGTGCAATGTTACGGGAATGAATGAAAATACTCTTTACCAATCTTGCACACTGTAAATTACAAATTAATGTAGGAATTGGCAATGGTAAGATTGCAAAAGGCCATTTTATCGCTCAGAGCGAATTCTAGAAGACAAGCTTGAGAATGTATTAGGAATACGTATAAACGTTTAGTTTATGTGTGTACGTTTTGAAAAGCTGCAGCGACCAACGAACCTTTGTCATGAAATAAAAATCAATTGTTGGGTAAGATTTCTCTAAATAATTCGTACTTTACCCCTCGTAAATCATCGTCCCTCTCATGTGTTATCCTTAAAAAAACCATTAAATATTTTTTCCTCTCCATCTGTAGGTATTGTACGGTGGTAATGTTTGCTGAATTACACAGAAAATAATATTGACACAATAAATCAGTTAGTAAATAAATAGCAGCAGAATGGGGCGACCCCATCGCTCAATGTGGGATTTCATACAATCCCCGACGTTTGTAAGACGCCGCAGTCCCCGTGCGTTTTCTTACAGATGTGTTTGTTAAAGTTTTATTGTAAAAGGGAAAATGTGCTTGTTTTCTTCGGAAATCGGGGCTCGATTGAGGGCGAGTTACCTTTTTTGCACGTGGGTTGGCCGTTTCGATTTCGTGTGTGGCGATCAGATCGTGGTTCTATCTAACACGTAAGCAGGTTTTATTTTGTGAAAGTCTGATTTGGTGTCTGAAAACGAATTGTACAAGGTTGGCTGATAAAAGCAAGATTCAAAACGGAGCGCAAAATAAACTATGTGGTTTTAGAGAATAGGTAGTTCTGAGTAGGTACAATACGTCGAAACGTTTTGTCTATTATGAATTAGGTATCTACAAGAGGTCGTTAGTAGGTCTCCATAATCTGTCCGTAGGTAAAAGTGTGCCTTCCGTTATAATAATAATTTTTATACTAAGAATATCGAAGCTGCGACCTTTAAGTTTTTTATCAAGTTCACATTTTTACAAGTACCTACACTGAATATTAATTCCTAGCAAATTCTTTCCAAAAAATCGCCATGGACACATACCATTGGAAAATATTTTTTTCAAAGAGATACCAAATAATATGAATGGGACAAGGGAGATGTCTCAGAATTTTATTATGTGGAAGTCTATTGTCTCTACCTAATCCCCCCTTAGCTTAGTTGGAGACAACAATCACCTAGCAAAGATTCGCCACATTTGCATGTGCCGTGGTCATGAGCTGATTAGTGTATGGTGACGGCGAAACGTCGAGCAAACAGCGAAGGTAAACTGAATACCTATCTTTGGTTTAATTTCGCGCCGTAGTACCCAATATAAACTTTAAACATTTCTTTACAAAAAATAAAGGTAGCCTATGGAAACACAAAGAACAAACCTTATACAGGCTGAAACACATTACCACAGCAATACAGATCTAAACCGAATCCAAGCGTACGGCGGCAGCGCAGCTAAAAGCCAACAATAATAATATAATACGCCAACACTTACATAAAAGCTGGCTCTGGCATAAATTGGCAATCCGGTACAATTGTAGCATGTAACAATTGGAACTTGGCCAAAAATCAAGTGAGGATTTAATGCGATAAACAGAAAGCATAAAGAAAGGCTGAAGCTAATAAGCGAGCGTCGCGGAGGCCGGGTTGGCGTACCACTTCTTGGCGTACGCGATCAATAAACAAAAAAGATAAACGGATGGATGGGCTCAATATTTTGTTTACATCAAATAAGCCATTAAGTTGGAGGCCAAGTCTGCCAATCAATAGAATTATTGTTGGCTGTGTACACTGTAGCTTTCGTTTACTTCATTGTACAATAGACTCCAACAAAAGCAGACGTGTACTGAATGAATCCTCATCGTCATCAGCCACATTACGTCCATTGCTGATCCAGGGCCTCCCCCAATGATTTCTTTGATGAATTTGGAGGTAATGCCAATAATCGCCACGCACGGCAGACGGGTTGGTGATCACAGTGGTGTTGTGGTTTAACTCACAGAGCTGACGGGAAAAGTTGGGCTGGGGTGGTGACTAATGTACGTATTCTAGTCGACGTCATCATGCGGCTGCTCAGAATTAAGACAATAACATTTAATTGCGATCGAAGCAGCTTGGCTCCCTGGACGGACATCCTGACAGCCATTGTCGTCCAGTAACTGACACAACTCCAGTTAGTGGATGACTGATTTTGACTGCACTGAATCAACGGACGAGCAGCGCTTTATTGGCACAAACTAGTTATAATAATGGTTATACTTTGTTACTTACACAGATTTTTAACCTTCGGACATGCGTTGCCGCGTGTAAAAGGCAACACTGTGTAAGTTATACAATGATCTTGTTATCACTAAGAGGATTAGTATATAGTATTAGTATCAAACCAGTGCGAACTCGCACATTACTGACCACTTTTAAACCTATATTTATTATCAAAGTACTTACCGTATGTGGGTGTGTAACATTATTGATAGCCGAAAGAGCTTTTATTAAAAGATCGTCCAAGATGAAAACAATGTAATATTTCAATGAATAGATGTTTTTCATACTAAATAATGTACTAGCGCATCTCAGGTAAAAAGGCACTTGTAATTTTACCGAAAAAGTTTCGTAATAAATGATTGGACGACAGGTTTAATTTTTTTAAGCCTTAAGTAAGACCTGGAGCCGTAAAGGCTCCAAATCGACATAAACCAGATTAGAGTCTTTCAATAATACCTAATCACAGTGGCGAGCAATTGGAGAGGCGTTATGTCCAGAAGTGGAAGGATATGGTCTGATGATGATCACGATGATCAATTTAAGGGATTACTGTGTGGAAAGGTTTTCGTTTCTTTATTTACTTGTAAATTACAGCGAGACAGAAATCACGTGTGCGTTGTTTGAGCGACACAGGAAGCTGCTTCATGTCGCGGTGATGCACAGAAGCATCGCGCACTCTTTAAATAGTAAGTTAATGGGTCTTACAAGTTAGATCCCACACCTTCATTTCTTAGCGCAAATTGTATGTTCTTTCGTTGTTCTAACTGATGCCTAAAGGCAAAGAGCCGAAAATTTTAAAAGTTGATTGATGATAATAGCGCGCAAAGTTATTTTAGATTCTGAGTAGAGCCTTGGGCTTTTGTCGTTCAAATCAGGATTTCTAGTAGGCACGTTAGGTTATATATTCGCTTGGTGAATTGTGGGTATTTGCTTAGAAAGCGCCTCTGCCTGCCCGGCTTTGGGATTAAAAGGCGTGAGTTGTATTTTTATTTGTTTATAAAATAATAAATACACTGGAACATGTTAAACAACATGTCGGACATGTTGTTTAACATGTTCTAGTGTATTTATTGATCCAACAAATGCCTAATATGTTTTTACCCCGTACGTGATATGAAAGGCACTTCTTCTAGTAATAAACTTTGGCTTCGTCTATACCACATGCACATTCTTATCTAAACCAAAGTTACATTGTTTTGCAACTTCCTATTTGTATTACGATTCTTTCAGTTTTCACTTACATTTAAAAAGTTTGGAACAACGAACGAACGGCGCGAGTCGCTCTCGGAAACTCGACCCCGAAAGGGACATATTTTTGCTGAAAAACAAACCAACCTATTTTTTTCAAACTAGTTTGCGCCTTTTTGATGCTATTTACAAAGTAACAGCATTTATCAAGGTGCAAAGTGTGTGGTAAAAAAGGTGATAGCCTGTGAAAAACATGTACAGTCGGGTCGCGATGTGTTCAACATTTAGAAGTGTTAGTTACGTTTGCGTCGTATGTCGCTTGCCTTAGGTTATAGAGACCAGATTACGCTGGCTGTGTTGGTATTAGTGTGACCGCAACTGTACCGCGGTTCGGGGGACAGGTGATAAAATTCTGCCGTGGAATTATAGCCACGCGATATTTCAACAGTTGCAAGTTATGCTTGCAGTGTACACCCGTTTCGGTACGGACAGCGAAAAAAGTTGACGTCATAATGTTCGTGTATAAACGTGTTGTATTTCTGCTTCCATTTCTGCTTATATGTCTAGAATGGTATGCCGAATCGCAATGGTAGCTTTAGGTTTCTAGATGAAGACACTATGTGGCAGGCAGGATGCACTAGGCCATTTTTATAGAACAGCTACGCGCAAGTAATAGGTAGTTGGAAATTAGTAGGATTGGTTCTAGAGATTGGTTGAATGTAGGGTTATGGTGTATATGGATAAGCATATTATTATTACTCTCTTATATATATTGGAGAGGCCTATGTCCAGCAGTGGACAAGTATGGGCTGATGATGATGATGATGATGATATTATAAACTCTCGCTCTTATTATACTCTTACACTCACACTTGTTTCTCTTTGTCTATACGTAATACCCTGTTTAGCCTTAATATGAATTTATGACTTAGTCCAGCAAACACACATATTTCTGAAAACCTCTTTCCCTGCATGAACAGCGCCATCTAGTTCATTAGTTAGGAAATTTCTTGGACTCACGTCCATATTTTTAAATGGAGCGGCCAGAACTTGTAGACATGGCTCCTCAGTCACTTTTAGTTTGAGTATTTAGGTTTTGATGTACAAATAGTAAGTATACCAGTGTTTGCCAACCTATTGACAACAAATATATTTTATGCTTCTATTAGCGTTTTGGTCGCGTTACACCATCTATTCTATTAGGTATCGACTTGTTGGCTTTTACTTCAGACCAAATTGTCTCCGTGAGTTATCTATCTTATATATATCTATATATTAAAATTCATAGGTATTAATTTTAACTTTTTGACTTCATTATAACAATTAACATGTATGCATACGCTATACATAACCATGTATATTATATACATAGGTAGGTACGTAAACGAGTAAAGTAGCTCTACCTTTTGCTGTAGATCATACTTTTACTCAGGTGGCTCAGAGTTCCATGCAATACGAGGAGAACCTTTCAGGAAACGGTTGTCTGGACTCTGGATATATCTGAGGCGACTTTATTCGAATGTCGTTTCAATTGTGGCCGCATAGGGAATGTTTTTCTGTGCACCCCAATCGATAGTAGATTACAGTCAATATTTCAATGTCCTACGATTTTAAACGAAAAGTTGTGTTTGTTTATTGACGAATGTGACAGGACGAAGGCTTTTACTCCACATGACAGAGGTGGATTATCATCTAGTGGTGCAACTATACATAGAAACAGTTCATTAGCCGTTAGCTTTTTTTAAGAAAATTATTTATCAAACCGCACACCAAAAAAGCTTGAACTGTGATTTGATGAGCGATTTATTAATTTGGTTATATTGAACACAGGTGTGAGGATGTTACATTGATTGTATAGGAACGCTGTGACTTGTCTTATGATATTGAACAATAATCTCTACATGTAAACATTTACCTATATAACAATCAATAAGAAACGTAATAATAATAAAATGTATATACTAAAAATCGTTGTCTTTCAAAAAATCTTGAATAGTGTTATAATTTGTGCAGTAATATTTTCAATAATTTTACTCTAAATTGAGATTAAATACTTACCAGTTGTATCTCACTCGTTTATTAAGTCCGAAGAGTAGGATACATGCATAGGATACAAAATAGCAGTGCTGTCAAGTACCTATATTATTATTGTAAAAGATGATATTCTTTACGTACCCATAGTATCCCAGATGGGTAGGCAGAGATTTGTCATATCTCTCTCGTCTTATCCAAATGAATACTTTTATCATTTTTTCAGAATTATTAACTTAAAGCTTAACGTCTTTTTTATCACGATACAGTCGAAAATAATGTTAATCTTATTATTACCATTAATATACCTACTTTCAAAGAATATACGACGCAGACGTCGTTATTTGATAATTAACGAAAACTATAGTGCTTAATTAGATTTGCGAAATAATACTCTGAAGTACGTTAGTTGGCAAGATCAAATTATCTAGAAATATTTCGTCGGTAGTCGTCTGGTGGTGAATATTATCATATTTTATACGTACTTTGTATAAAGTGCGTCTATTTCTAGCCTCAATGTCGTCTTTCAGCAGTGAATATCTATTTTCCTTTAATTTGCTTATCATAATTACTTCAATTACTTACTGTGGGGTCCAAAACAGAAGGCTAGATACCTCAGAGATCTAGCCCATTCATCATTCATTGAACTTTTGTGTATTTTGGATAACGCTGTAGGATTATTCTGGATTGTCGTCTCTAGTGGGCGGATTCCCATGTAATTCCAGTACCATAACAAATTTTAACCTCTTTAAAAATTAATGGTGGTTCTCCTAGTATTTTTTGTAAATATTCAATCAATTATAATCGTATAGTTGTCCACTGCTCGATATAGACAAAACATCAATCTGTCAAAAATAGTTGAAAATGAAAGAGATGCAACTACTTTATTGATATAATATCTATATTCATTTATCTTCGCATTCGCCTTTTCTTGATTTTTTTAAAGAAAACTTCTCATTGCAAGACAATCTGATATTAATCATATGATGAGTGAATTATTGAAATGAATTATTTAAATACTGTCTCATCATCATCAAAAACATGACGTCCACTGCTGGACGAGGGCCCCTCCTAATGATTTCCATGATAATTGGGGGGGAAATGCCAATTTAAGTTTTAGGTTTATTCACCATATGCCAACATTTAATGACATACATTACTTTGAATGTAATAATTTTATCAAATCTTTTAGATTGACTAGAGATAGGATATATCTATCTGAAAATGAAAGGCGACAGTTAGCTTCATTGCTATCTTATAATATATTTTATGATTCAGTTGTAGAAAATACAACGCAGTCACTAAATCAGACATTGGTTAGTATATGTACTAACAATAACTTGCATGGTCATAGACATTATAATATCTCCTGTGATTCAGTTGTAGAAATTACAACGCAGACACAAAATGAGACATTGGTTAGTATAATATGTACTAACAATAACTTGCATGGAAACGGAGACTGTTTAAACAGCCTCAACTGACAATGGGAAGCCAATATAATTTGAAAATTGTTCATCAGGACATTCAAGGGTTTCCCAGCAAAATAGATTCTTTTGAATTTTATTTAAATAGTGAAAATGTAGATATCCTTTGTGTGACAGAACATTGGATACACAAATGTAATATGGCTTAACACTTAAGTAACTATGATTGTAAAAGTGTATTCAGCAGAGAGCACTCTCAGAGAGGTGGCTCATTAATTCTTGTTAAAAAAGACTTTGAAAGTAAATCTAGGCAAGACATAGTATGTCTATCTGTTGAACGCACTATCGAGCTGGCGTGTATAGAGTTAAGTAGTCATATTATTGTTTCTGTATACAGACCTCCAAACTCCGATTTTGCGGTGTTTAAATCTGCGATGGAAGAAGTCCTTAGTCGGCTTTCTACAAGCAAAAAACAGGTTGTAGTATGTGGTGACTTCAATGTTGACATTTTAGTAAATTTTTTGACAGCAACGCGATTTTTAGCTCTGTTTACTTGTTATGGGCTGATAAATAAATGCCTTCCACGAGCCAACAAGAATATCACCAACTTCTGCAACCTGTATAGATAATATATTTTACAATCTAGACCTAAGTTCAAAGAGGATCATCAACTGTCTAGAATCTGATCACAGTGGTCAAGAAATTGTAGTTCCAGCAGTCAGGAAGACCAGACCCACCCCAAGAAGATCGAGACCCATCACTGCAAAGAAACTAGACAGATTCAGTAGGCAAATTGAACTTGCAATGTATAATTTCAACTTTAATTATGATGATCCAAATAAAATGTCATGTCAGCTAATTAATGTTATCCATGACCTACATGAGAGCACTTTTCCTATAAAAATATCTAATAACTGTAAAGGTAAATTTAATGAATGGGCAACTCCTGGCTTGCACATTTCTCGTAGGAACCTTTACGATCTTTACGCACAAAAAGCTCATAGCCAGGATGAAAAGTTCTCTCATTACGTCCGGCAATACTCTAAAATATTTAGAAATACTTGTAAAGCAGCTAAAGCCCTTTCAATCAAGTTAAACCTTGAAAAGTCAAGTAACAAAGTAAAGACTGTATGGCAAGTAATTAGTGAACAATCTGGAAAGAATGTTAATAGACAGAATAATATAAAATTAAGAGTAGGAGACAAACTAGTTGATAACAAAGTAGATATTGTAAACAAATTTGAAGAGTTTTTTACTGATATACCCACCAATGTGACCCAAAACCTAGCTTCTAGTGCTTTCAGCGCTGAACAATTATTATCAGATAATGTTACACCTCCTCAAGGTTATTTTACATTTGGACAAGTTACTGCTTATGAATGATGTAACAAAAACTTTTCACTCTTTAAATGTTAAAAAGACAGAGGACTTGTGGGGTATGTCGGTAAAGACTATTAGCTCCGTAATTACTGTTATAGCCCCATTTTTAGCTGTAATTTTCAATGTATCTATTAAGAAAGGGGTTTTCCCAGATCTAATGAAGCTAAGTAAAGTAATACCTCTATTCAAATCTGGTGATTCCGAAGATAGAAACAATTATAGGCCAATTGCTACTTTACCTGTATGTAGTAAAATATTTGAAAAACTTATGTTAAACCAATTGCTTTTTTATTTTGTAAGTAATAATTTATTGCACTCAAAGCAATATGGGTTTACTCAAGGCAGATCAACCACTGACGCAGGTGTAGCTCTAGTAAAGCATATTTTTGCTTCTTGGGAGGACAAAAAAAATGCCATTGGCATTTTTTGCGACCTCTCAAAGGCATTTGATTGTGTAGACTCAAAAACATTAATTTCAAAATTAAAATTCTACGGTGTGGCTGATCTGTCAAACATAAGTTCTTATTTAAATAATCGCAAGCAATATGTAGATATTGATGGAATTAGATCTGGTGGCTCTGAAGTAAAACTAGGCGTTCCTCAAGGATCAATACTTGGACCTTTCTTATTTTTGGTATATATTAACGATCTCCCTTGAATGGTAGAGAAGCATGCTGACATAGTATTGTTCGCTGATGACACCTCGTTGATATTTGAAGTAAATCGCACTAATGCTAATACAGAGGGCATTAATGAAACACTGTCTAAAGTCCTCGATTGGTTTACTTGTAACAATCTTTTATTAAATAGTAAAAAACAAAATGTATAAAATTTTCTCTACCAAATGTTAAAAAGATTGATGCAAGTATCCAATTAGAAAGTAAGAGTTTGGAGTTTATAAATAACACTGTCTTTCTAGGTGTTATTATAGATTCCAAACTGCAATGGGCAGAGCATATTACTAAACTTGCCGCTAAATTAAGCTCGGCCGCGTTTGCCGTTAGACGTATCAGAGATTTAACAGATGTTGAAACGGCAAGGTTGGGGTACTTTGCATACTTTCATAGCTTAATGACGTATGGTATATTGTTGTGGGGCAATGCTGCTGATGTAGGTACGATATTTGTACTCCAAAAGAGAGCTGTAAGGTCAATATATAAAATGCGCTCCAGAGACTCCCTTCGAGATAAATTTAGAAGTATAGATATTTTGACACTTCCATCGCAGTATGTTTTTGTAAATATTATGTATATCCGAAAAAATATTAATTCATTTTTGCAGAGGTATACAATGATGAGGTATACAAATATAGCACTCGTAATAAGTGTAAGATTTATCAGCCTTTTAGTCGCCTCAGCAAAACTAGCAAGTGCTTCTTAGGACTTGCTATTAAATTTTATAACAAACTGCCCAAGGAAATAATAACTGAGTTGTCTGAAGGAAAATTTAAGTCAATTGTAAAGAAACAGTTAATTAGTAAGGCATACTACAGGGTTGATGATTACCTACATGATGATAATGCATGGACAAACAGGTCAGCTCGTATTGATGTAAAACATAAGTATTAAGACATCTAAGGCTAAACATTCCACATCACTAATGTTGGTAATGAGCTGGGTGGTTGCTTGCATGTTCTGAGGGGTTTAGTTACATAACCCGCAGGGGAACTCTTTTGTTTTATTTAATGTTAATATCATTTAGTGCCCTTGAGCTGTTCACCAGTGAGGCATGCATCCGGCCATCAAGCATTTGTTAAATGAGTATTAAGTCATATTTATGTTAAGTATACTTAGCAGTAAGCCTTGGCGATTTGAAAAGATGCCAGATTCTTCCCGGTTCTTCTGGCCAGTAAAAGAAATTAATTCGAACCGGGGACGATTACTTTTGTTTTAAAGTCATAAATGACGTTCATCAAGCTTTGTGTTATGCTACTGTATATCTGTATGTTTTAGCACTTATTAAGATGAAAAATAAACGCTTTGACTTTGACCAGAATGCACATGTACTTGAGCCATATACAATTTAGAGATGCGATAGTTTTATATTGGGAGATGCATATATATGCGTACGTAGGTATAAATGTTTGTTATTGAGTGTATTCTGTTTTACCTACGTACTCAAGTTATTAATATATATTTATATTACAACTTTATGAATAATGACCCGCACCTATGTTTCTCCCATGTTGTGAGGTTGACTGGTAGAGAATACTTTAGTATTAAGTCCACCCATTGTACTGTTGGTGCAATAAAGTATTAAAATAAATAATTCTATATATAATATATATAAAAAAATAATATATGAAATATAATATCTCAAAAAGGGGTTTTTACATCGCGCGAACTTATAGTAGG
>SJJU01003844.1:0-29853 GCA_012932125.1 Conopomorpha cramerella
CGCGCTCATAGCCAATACACAACACACCTAAATAAATAACTCGCAATCGATGAGAGCTAGCCTTTTTAAAGCCAATAAAATAGTGAAAAAAAAAGTATTGTCGTCTTGCATACACTTTCAGAATTACATAATTTATCGAAGTTTTATATAGACGACCCGGAAAGTTTGCTCACGAGTGTATTTGTTAAGTTTCTATTGGTTTCTATAGAACCAGCTAGTGAGCTCGCCGACTACACCGGATCTATGTATTACATGGTAGCAATATAATTGTTTTCTTTTTAGATCTGAATGGAAAAGACATCGGTGGCAACACCCCGCTCCACGTAGCGGTCGAGAACGAGTCCTGTGACTCCATAGAGTACCTACTCAAACAGTAAGTAATATGTTAATACATACTTTTAAATTATACCTTCATACATGTCACACAGTAGATCTATTTTCTTAAAAAGCTTTCAAAACATCTACCTGTACCTGTGTATGCTTAGATCTTAAAATCTAGGCAACGGACTTTTAGGCGGGTTACGTTCGTAGATAGTGTCTTTAGAGGAAGGTGTATATGTACAATACATACGTATAATAATACTGTTAATAATGTATATTGATAAAACAACATTTGCCGGGTCGGCTTGTTAATTTATAAAAATGTCATTGCTATTTGTAGCGACGTGGGTTCGTGCAGTAACAGAACTCTTGAAAAACTGTCATTTACATTTTACGCTATGAGATGTAGCATTTATTTGTCGAAACTTATTTGATCAAAAATATAGTAAACAATGCTGCGGAGACGGTGAAATGAGTTTCTTTTATTCCACGCACGTTCGTACATGCCTACTCAAGTAGCGGGTGCGGTGACAAAAACATATTAAACAGCCGCTACATTCAGCATACATCCATTAAGACTACAGTGAAAGCTACCCACGTATAATTTTCTCTATGGCGGCGAGAATATCGCCTCTAAAGGACTCCACCGTTTGAAATGAATTCCGTTGTTCATTAGTCGCTTCAATTTTTATAACGGGTGTAAAGTTGTGGCCTTGGAATGTAGGTAGATACGTTGAGACGGTCTAACTTAAACCTGTAAGAACAGTGTGAACGTAATTCTAATTTGTATAACAGCTTATAGAATGCATTATATGAAATACCTATGTTGTGCCGTTTCCGCTTGACGACGTGATAGTTCTATAGTTTTAAATCGAGTGTCCTCGAAAATGTTAAGGAACCGTAGGAGACATCACAAGACCGGCCAAAAAAAAATATCTTGATGATCGAAACAAAATTGAAAAATCGCAAGCAATTCGTCTCTCAGTTAACGAACAAAGCCTTGCTGACACATTACATTGAGACAATTGTATATTGCACAAGTAAAAAAGAAAACGTGTAAAGAGCACCTGGTTGAAATAAAAAGTGTCTAAAAGATACAGAAAAACGTCCTTATCGGTTTACCTGAAGGAAAAGTCGTTTTAGTTTTTTTTTTAATTTTGGCACTATTGCTTGAAATAAACAAAAAAATGACTGAAGATGCTTCACGTAAAACTGTTAACCGCCGTCAAAAATTCATCATTAGCCACACGACGACCACTGCTGGACGAGGTCCTTCCCGAATGATTTCAATGATCATTTGTGAGGAAATGGCAATAATCGCCACGCTTGGCAGGCGGGTGTGGCGATCGCAGTGGTGTTGTAGTTTAACTCACAGGGAGCGCTGCTGCCCGTCATCTGGAGAATTCCTTCGGTCGCCTCTTACGACGCCTACAACGGGGAAAGTTGGGCTGGGGTGGTGGCACATGTATTCTATTCGCCTTCACCACAAGGCCTAACTGTTTAACCGATTATTATAGGAAAATAATTTAACAGAGAGCCCGCGGGGCTACTTGTTACTAATCTTTTTTGAAGTGTTGTCAACAAGTGTTCGCACATTTCTCTTAAAAATAATTCAGTATACATGGATACTTAAATTTTTTATGAATTTCTGTCACTGTGGTTGGTCTGCTCTTCTCTCGAACTCACACACCGCGATTACTAGTAAATTGATCTTCTATAAGGCTATAAGGTTTCAAAAATTCAAATAGTTTTTAGATAGTATTGAACATGTTATTTTTTTATTAGGTTATTTTATTACGTAGGTCTATCTGGTGCATTTCGGTGTATGCTACGGAGTTGCATATTCCAATACCCCCATCGCGCTTTTACGATAAGACAACCAGGAGAACGACAAAACGTCATCCATACCAGGTGCATATGCCATTAACGCGAACCAAACGGTCTGTGTTCTTCTTTTTTAAGTCGATAAAATACCTTTGCGGTACATATAAATATTCCGAAAAAAATAGGTTTAATATTTTATTATTTATTTTATTAACTTATGTATTAAAACTTTTTTTTAAATTAACAATACTGTACAGATTGTATGAAAATTCCTTTAAATTTCGTTCTACTCAACACTATAAATTAGGCCAAATGGCACATTATGTTCTCGTGATTTTGAATTCTGTTTCAAGTACCATAGACTACAGAATTGCTGGTCTGATGTGTCTGATAATTAGACAATGGCGGTTAATGATCCTCGTGGAATTATCATGTTATTTTTTTATTAAAGCACAGTCAAGTGCGACTTGAATCAAATCCCCACATTTTACGACACCTTGTATAACTGTATTCGTCGTATCGTTTGACCACGATATTAAGCTGAGTTTCAAAGGAATCATTTTTCAGCTTTCACGCACACTAATATTATATATGCGGAAATTTTGTGACTGTGTATGTTTGTTACTTCTTGAAATCTAATCCTCGTATTCATAAAGTTAGAACAGCTCTAGTGTACTTTCGTTCGTAAATGTTTCATCATCATCATCATCAGCCCATACTTGTCCACTGCTGGACAAAGGTCTCATAACCTGGTCAAATTTACGCCAAATACGGACAAACTAGTTAGTCAGCGTTTTAACTTTCTATGAATAAGACAGTAATCGTCTCGAGAATTTTTAATAAAATATTGTATGGAGTTCGCTGACACCATGGATTATTACATGGCCTACACTTTTTGCCAAAATTTCCAATGGAACGGGATACATTTCTAGTAACGCCGCGGGGTAGCTAGTATCCGAGACAACACGAAGTTCCGTTATTGAACACAGGCCACGAGGACTAACAACTTCAACGACTACTAACTTTCTTCAACTCCCTTTATCTAACTATGAAGTTCATTATCAGATTACAAACGAAACACTATCTTTTGTGGAAGTTTTCAAGAATGCACGTTTTGACGAGAACACTATGAGAATTAACTTAAGTACATGTGTAAGTTAGCAACTCAAGTGTTAAACCGCCTGTGAGAATACGCACCAACCGTCGTATTCATAAATACTTAAGACGTTGATAACTAGTTGATGTATAACAACTAAGATTGGTTTGTCCGTATTTGACTTACATTTGACCAGGTTAAGAGACCTCTACTAACAGTGCACGAGAGCTGTTCTAACTTTATGAATACGAGGGTAAAACTGTAATACAATGATCCTGCTAAGATCTAAACACAAATTGCCTAATTACACACATCAAAAGTGTCTAGGGATTAAATACATTTTAGAAGATTGCAATCAAGAATATATTTTACAAAAACTGAATTCATTCATAATTTATTCAAAATGTGGTGATAAGTCATTGATACAGGCATGGGGGCGTGGGGGTGGATGTCATGCTGATGATAATTATGATGTAGTACTATTTATACCGCATCAATTTTGGCCAAGTCTGCGAAGTCATCATGTTTACTAATGAATCGTATGTTACAGAAACGTGGACACCAACGTGCTCAACGAGAAATGTTTAGCGCCAATACACGTCGCTACTGAATTGAATAAGGTGCGTAGAAAAACGTTGTATAGTATGTATGTATACATAAATGAGACAAAGACAATCATCTGCACAGAATACAAAGTTCTGTTGCAATCAAGTTAAGATACAACTTTTAGATCTCTCAGTCTTGAGTCTTAATTTCTGTTATATTTTAGGGTTAGAAAGCGTAAAATTTGCCTCACGTTTTAAAAACCCCGCTGAACTTATATTCGATTTTACCATTTTTTTTTTTTTATAAATTCTAAAACATCGTCAACTCCAGTATAAGCCATCCATCATTATATTTTTATTAACTCTACATATTACACCTTTCCACTGATTAAAAGCTGGTGTACAAAATTTATGCATTAAAAATATGAATATTCATAGTCTCAACACCAGCATAGTTTTGCATATTATGTATGTATGTAATTTCTACATGGCTGCGTTACTCACATAAAAAAGGTATATATATAGCCTACAAGCAAATAAGCCCTCTGTCGGCGTACTAACATATGAATACCTGAGCTTCTTTTATCTTTAAACGGCATCCTTCAAACGCGCTCGCTTCACTACATATAAATCATAATTATCCATCACTATTACTTTTGCCAGTGCCAATTTAAGCGACCTTAACGACCTTGGCGTCAATTAAAGTGACGTAACAACTCAACCAAACGTTTATTATCGTGTTTCAGGTGAGCGTGCTGCAGCTTTTTGCGAAGTACAAAAGTCAGATCAACGTGGACCTCGGTGGTGAGCACGGGCGCACCGCGCTGCACTTCGCCGCAATACACGACCACGACATATGCGCACGTGTCCTGGTGAGTTTCACCTGGAACATATTTGGAAGAATACCTAAACATCTCACAGGAAGTATACTTTTGCAATAATTGGCCCTCCAATTGCACGCCACTGTGATCTGTTATCGGCTTCTCGTATTCAGCTTCTGCCAGCCATCTTGCGCATATCATCAGTCCACGCAGGAGACGCGGACTCCACTCGAGAACCCGTTTGCCCCAACGGTCATCGGTTCTACGGCTAATATGGCCGGCCCACTGCCACTTCAGTTTTCTAACTAAACCGATGAGCTATGTCCATAACTTTGATTCTTCTTTGATGCATTTTCAATCTTTCAGAGAAAAACTTACTATAGTTATTTCCATAGCACGCTGTGCGACTTTGAGCTTGTGGGCCAGCCGTGCCCTCAGTGTCCACGTCTCAGCTCCGTATATAATTGCGGATAGGACATACTGATTGAAGACTTTTGTCTGGTACTGTGGGATCACTGACTCGACGTAACTTCCAATCCTTCTATTTACCTCGTTCCCGAAATGGTTTCTACCCAACTGCAAGGTACACATATTTATGAACAACTTCGAGAACTGGACCGTGTAAGGGTAAAGGTATTCATTGAACATGATGATGAGGTTTTATCCAGTTTCATCCGTAGGCCTGCCATGATGACGATATCGTTGTCGCTGTTGTTTGTGGTGGCCTTCCGTAGCCCGGAGATTCTTCGCTCCCCCTACCCCGCCGTTACCGTGGTCGCCACCGTGATCAAAGAATAGAGGAGCCGCCGGGAACTGCTGGCCGTGGCCTTTTGGTGCTTGTCATGTTGAGGAACTGCCAATAATCGTGACGCTTGGCAGGCGGGTTGGCGATCGCAGTGTTGTGGTTTAACTCACAGAGGGTGGTGCTGCCCGTCATCTGGAGGGTTCCCTCGGTCGCCTCGTATGACCCCCACGGCGGGAAAAGTTTGGCTGGGGTGAGGACACATATATTCTCTTCGCCGTCACAATAAAGGTGAATAGGTACCTAATTGCAAATGTGCTCCATCCTCCACATTGATGTTTAAAACCAGGCAGGATGGTCGAGATAAACCCTTGTTTAATATGAAATAAAAAATGAAGTCTGTTTCAGTTGTTCCCACTTCCGTATCGGTTTTGGTTCAGATTTGGATACGTAGTAGTATTCCTATTCCTAGCTCTACATTTCATTTCTTTATCAAATGTGTGAAGTGGTGATGAAAATGATGATTATTATTATTAATCTGGCATTACAGATAACAGATTTGGGCGCAAAATGCAAGCTGCCGTGTAACAACGGATACTACCCGATCCACGAGGCTGCAAAGAACGCGTCCTCCAGGACAATGGAGGTGTTCCTTCAATGGGCAGAGTCGAGGGGCTGTACCAGAGAGCAGATGATATCTTTATACGACAACGAGGGCAACGTGCCGCTGCACTCGGCAGTGCACGGAGGTGACATCAAGGCCGTGGAACTGTGCCTCAAGTCTGGAGCCAAGATTTCTACGCAGCAGCATGATTGGTCCACACCCGTACATTTGGCGTGCGCTCAGGTAAAGGATGTAATTATGTAAGCAAAAACACCAAAAAATTTTTGACTTCTCTAACCGAAGTGATGACTCGGAGATGGTATATTATTCTATCATATAGTTAAGGTAGAGCTCACTTTTGTTGTTCTACTGTAATTATTCTGAAATTTTACAAGAGCTTTTAAACTGCCAAAATAAGTCTGTGTCCAGTAGTGGAGGGACATGACTATGTTGACAAGGTTGATTCAATCTACCCTAAAATGTTTTCCGTGCAGGGCGCATTAGAAATCGTGAAGCTGATGTTCCGGCTGCAGCCGGGCGAGCGGGCGGCGTGCCTCAAGTCATGCGACGTGCAGCACATGACGCCTCTGCACTGCGCCGCCATGTTCGACCACCCCGAGATCGTGGAGTTCCTCGTGGGCGCCGGCTCCGAGCTCAACCCCCTGGACAAGGAGCACCGCTCGCCGTTGTTGCTCGCTGCCTCCAGGGCCGGCTGGCGGACAATGGATGCTCTCGTTAGTTGTTTTTCATAGTACAGTCAAGCAACGATCGGAGAAATAATTCAGGCCTATTTATATATAGTCTAAACTGTCAAACTCTGAAAATATTAGCCACTTAAAGAATATATTCTATTAAAGACATTGAATTGAGGTAATTGAGTGGACATTTGTACTCCTATTTGCACTATTATAGATCTAATACATCAATGTGTGTAGATCGGTCTATATCGGGCATATGAATCATTGGCCATTAACATTGGAGTCAAGCATAGACCTAATTTACCTATACATAGGATAGTGTAAGTAAAAGAAAAAAACGTCGTGAACTTTCTTCACTATGTGTTTGCCTAAACGGTCAACGTAATGTGTAAAATCTACGATGTATAAGTGTAATTAAATGAGTCGGTTGCTCTTGAATATAATTATAATTTGAATGTGGTCATAATCTATAAGAGCCTTACTAATAATGGCGCAATTGCTATTTCAAAGATACACAAAGCTCAACTTAACTTGTCAGTTGTATGTCAAATACGGAATAACCAGTTCAAGTAGACCTGTAATAACCGTTGAGTAAGTGACAACGCGTTTATTGGTAAGGGGGTAAATGTGCAGGTAGCTAAGCGCAAAACTCAAGAACGGGTGGACCAATTTCTCTGATTATTTTGTATGTGGTGATTAAATGTCAGGAGAAGATTCTTATGGAGGAACTAAAATTCGTACTTTATATTCGTAGTTACAATGTACTGACGTAGGTACTAAAATAAATTATTGCAGATCCGGCTCGGAGCAGACATTCAGCTGAAAGACATCAACAACAGAAACGTGCTGCATCTCGTGGTCATGAACGGTGGGCGTTTGGAAGATTTCGCAACTCACTGTAAAGTAAGTACCTACCTTTGAACCGAATTACGTACTCAGGGTTCAAAGTAAAGAAGAATATAAGGTTCAAGTTCTTACCATAATTTTCACATACATATAAATGAGCTTAGACTCTACCTTATCCATCCAAACCCCATCAGGCTAAAATCACAATTAAAAAACTCCCATAACTAAAGGATAATGGTACAAAATACGTCTTTGTCTAGGGGAGGTGTGAGAAAAGTTTATCGGAACTCCTGAACGAGAAGGACAACGGCGGATGCTCCCCGCTGCACTACGCTAGCCGCGAGGGCCACATCCGCTCGCTGGCCAACCTCATCCGGCTCGGCGCCTGCATCAACCTCAAGAACAACAACAACGAGAGCCCGTTGCACTTCGCCGCCAGGTCAGTCAGTTTGAGTAGAGGTTCCACTTCAAGTATTGCCTTCCACTGGGAGGCAACTTGAAGGGACTTTTGGACCCAGATCTTGTAAGCTGAGAGTAATTAGACTTGTCATAGAATAATTCCTACTGCAGCGTGTGACAGGGACTTCTTATGATCGTCTTAATAAAATGTATAAATGGTAACTTTCCATCAAAATTGACAAACCGGAACTTTTCATAACAAACTAGTAAAGATTGATGATGAAACCCTAAACGCATTCAGATACGGGCGCTACCACAGCGTGTGTAAGCTGCTGGACTCGGACAAGGGCACGTTTATAATAAACGAGAGCGACGGCGAGGGCCTGACGCCGCTGCACATCGCGTCGCGCGAGGGGCACGCGCGCGTCGTGCAGCTGCTGCTGAACCGCGGCGCGCTGCTGCACCGCGACCACAACGGCCGCAACCCGCTGCACCTCGCCGCCGCCAGCGGCTACACGCAGACCGTCGAGCTGCTGCACTCGGTGCACTCGCATCTATTAGACCAGACTGATAAGGATGGGGTAACTAATATTTTTCTTCTTTTTTTTTTTTTCTACTGAGACATTCTTTAGATACACATCGCCATTTAAATAATGCGACATCTCAAAATGTGACACTGTTGTAATAACAATCTTATTACTATTACTAAGGATTCTTTTCACAATGTCAAAATGTAGTGAGATATCGCGTTGTTGTCGTAAATGAGCGATATATTGTTTTAACTCTCACAATAGTCAAATATGAATCGTTTAGTTATGAAGTAGAGGACTCTGCCTTTCAAAACCGCCAGCCAACAAGGAAAATTATTGACCACAGATACAGTCTGTGTGACACTGAATATAAATTACAAACATTACAAGGGGGAATATTTATTTGGGGGATTTGTTGAAACTGAATTCTTGTCTTATTTAAAGTCTACAATGAGAGTCGTCTAATCTATGGTGCGTACAAAACTAATATCAATATCCCACATACAACCAGAACACGCCACTTCACCTGGCGACGATGGAGAATAAGCCCAACTCAATAGCGCTGCTGCTGTCGATGGGTTGCCAGCTCAAGAACAACAACATGAAGATGAGCGCCATCGACTACGCCATGTACTACAAGTTCCCGGAGGCGGCTCTCGCTATGGTCACACATGAGCAACGGTCTGTGTACTACTACTATCCTAAGTAAAAAACCATTCTAAGTAAGTAGACTGTACGTCTCCAGAGAATGGTGAGAGGTTCAGTGCACCTTGAAGCGGTTAGCTAGCGCTTGGGCTGAATAAATATAAATGCAATGTGAGAAAGGGGATTATTCTGCATTTGGGAAGGTACTGATTTATAGCCACATAATTGAATCCATGCATAGCTTACGATCCAAAACTGCAAAAGAACCACACTCAAGCATACCTATTATAAGCAACCTTAATGCGATAGACATAAGGTTTACCATTGTGAAACATTGTGATGTTCGCTTTTCGTAATGGCCCTTACACACTTAAGATTATCGAATGGGCGCCGATTAGTACAATATGTTAAACAAACTTCCGTACAAAGTTCTGCGCACGCCAATAGTGACATATGTGATTTCATATGTATCTATGTATGAACACAAATAATATATACTGAAAACAACGATATTCGATTTGATGACTAAGTAGGTACATGAAGATCTTGAAGTATCCAATTTCATACAAACTTGTGTACAATCAAGGATTATTGAATTGTTTCATATCTGAATTTCGTCAAACCTATCTAAGGCTGGAAGTATGTACCTTATGTGTTGTTACGCTATTACAGTGGCAACGAGGTGATGTGCCTGCGCTCGGACCGCCACCCGTGCGTGACGCTGGCGCTGATCGCGTGCATGCCGCGCGTCTTCGAGGCCGTGCAAGACAAGTGCATCACTAAGGCCAACTGCAAGAAGGACTCTAAAAGCTTCTACGTAAGTGATAGGCTCTCCAGTGATAGGGATGAGATGAATAAAAACTCTTAATGATTTCATAGAGTTTTTTAACATAATCTAACGCTGAGAGTTAGTGCCAGGGGTTTGTATCGTTAAAAGGCTTTGGTTTGTCATGTAATGTAGGTAAGAATGGTGTTAATTGTGTAAAATGAGCATAATGTCTATGTTATATATTGAGATGCAAGAATCGAAACTTCACTGTCATCTCACTAGTTTACAAAGGTTTGCTTTAAGAGGCAATGTCAGGAATGATGCAGAAGAAACAGTATTGTTTCCCTGTTGCACCACTCTGGATCTACACATTCTACATTATTTTATTTCTAATTTTGTATACATAATTTGATTGAAATGTTTGAGAATGAAAAGTATCTGTTTCATATGAAAACACCCTTTTAGGTAGAACACATAATACTACTGTTTGTAATCCTTCGTGTGAATAATAATTGAATAATTTAGATCAAATACAACTTTGGCGCACTTTGCCCCCTCTTGAACAATGACGACGAGAGCCGCCAGAGGGCCGACAACGTGAAAAACAAAACACCTCTGCCCGCGTTGAATGTAAGTGTTGTTCTTAGTATTTTTAATGCCACGTTTCTTTTTTGTTTGAATACAGATTAGGTATAATTTCAACGCGTACCAATACACGAAGGCGCAGCTTGAGGCGGTGCGCCTGACACTGGGCAACCCAAAGTACCGACCACAGCCGTTGGATGTGATCAACGTGAGCCCCTCACATAATAGAGCCCGCTTCCTCTACGTCTTTGTGTCATCACTGTACATACTACTCACACTACTAACTGCACTTGTGACCTCGCACATTTCTCCGAAAGGAACACTAGCACCTACGAATATCTACCTAAGTACCTTTACCTATCTATTTACATAATTAATATAATATGGTTTTGGAGAAATGACTTCAATTAGCCAAAGCGGCGAAAGGTGGTGGGTACACAGCCGTAAAGATAAAAACACGTTCATTATTTTTCTTCGGTATGGGGTTTTAACAAAAGTCAATAACACAACATTGTAATATACAACACAATACAAATCTACTAATTATACTACCAATATTTTAATGTGAAACATTTATGTTTGTTTGCGATCTCTAATAAAACAGCATGGGCAATATAATATTTTTAACAACTTTTGGGATGCCTGTTTCAAAAGTTGTTTGACCAACCGTCCGAGGCCGGTGAACAAAATATAATTATACTTATCAAACAAATAGTAACTATATATGAAAAGTTTGTGTAACGTTTCAGGCAATGGTAGCGCACGGTCGCGTGGAACTCCTCGCTCATCCTCTCAGCCAAAAATACTTGCAAATGAAGTGGAACTCATACGGGAAATACTTCCACCTGGCGAACGTGTTATTCTACTCCATTTACCTGACGTCCGTGACAGTGTTCACTCACTTGCTGATGACGACGGTGGACCCCGGCTCGGTGCCGCACACCAACAACAACGCCACCGCAACTAATCATACGACGGGAGATGATGATACAACGACGCAATCTGATGTTCACACAAGTGAGGTGGCATTTTACTTAAACAAATGTTTTTTCTTTTTTTTTCTTCTTTTTAATTGCTTCTTTCTTGGCTCTTATGTTCAGCTTTAAACCCGACAATTCTGCCACAAACAATGTAGTTCTCTTCGTGTTCAAGTTATAGTATAGTCATACTAAGTCGTCAATAGTCAAGGTCGTGTCAAAAGCACATTAAAATGTGAGGGTGGACCATCACATTTCAATGCTGCGTGGAACTTTATACGGGAATAACAAATTGATCAAATAGGAGTCCTCTCCTTTACTTCTCTCTCTCACTACATTATTTTTCATCACCAGCACATTATTACACTAAATCCACCACATTAACACAATAATTGCAGCGAATAATTAATTTTGAAAATGAGAAATAAAGAACGCCATTTGCATCTTATCGCTTCCCGTCACAAAGTCTTTAAACAAATGTTAAACCCTGGCAAATCTAACAATACCCATTTGACAGCTGCCACCTGCAAATATTTTGGAGACTAGACAATCAATATAACTATGTTTGGAGTGGACAGCTGTCAAAAGGGAATTTATAGATTTGCCAGACTATAAGGGCCTTACTAAAGTCTATTTTCTAATTCGAAGGACAAATTTGACAGTTTCTATGCGTACAATATGATACTTTATTTCTATGTAAATTAAACTGAAAATTGAATACAAACTGTAAAAGATCTCCATCTCGTAAAATATACTCTAACTTGATTGCAGCAGAGTACAAAATTGTTTGCATGGGAACTGTCAAATTGGTCCGTGGAATTGAAAGACTATAATAATGGCGGAAATGATATTTCGAAGATACACAAAGCTTAACCTTTCGTACGCACATAAATATCATGTAAAATCATCATCAGCATCATCATCTGAGCGTTGATGAGTCTACGATGAATGAATCAGTCAGGATTTTGATTATTATACATACTTATATAAGTTTTTTAAATTATTATACGTATATACGTTTGTTTTATTCCCAATATACATTATTAATATTATACATATAAACTCAAGAAACACTATCTACGAAAGAGAACCGCATCAAAATCCGTTGCGTTGTTTTAAAGGTCAGACAGCGAGAGGCGACCTTGTTTTGTACTACGTAGTGATTAAGCCTGTATTATAAGTATTTAGTATTCTGTCTGTTGTAGGTTTTCAAACGGTGGTAGTGATGTTCTCGTGCGCGGTGTGTATACTGGCGTACAATGGCATATGCTGCGCCAAAGAGCTGTACAACTTACGCCAGCAGAGATGGCAGTACATGTTGGACCCGTCGAACCACGTGGCCTGGTATCTCTACGTGTTTTCCACACTTATGCTCGTGCCGTATTTCAATGGAAATATGAAAGATATACAGGTTGGTGACTATTCCAAAGAGGAAATATTTGTACATATTATATGTAGTACCTGGACGACCGAGCTTCGCTCGAAGTAAAAAAATCGATTATTTTCCTTCGATTTTTTCATAACCCCATCTCTAGTTACTTCAAAACCAAAACGTCCCCCGCACCATCCTACGTATAGCATAGTATTACTACTCGGCAATAGATGTCAGTAAGAGTCGTATTAACAATTTGAGCAATTTTTCATGCCCGAAACACGGTTGGAAAGATTGTTTTCTAAAAATTAAACCTAGCTAGATGCGTTTATCGCCCCAATCCCTCTACGTACCCAACTTTCACTGAAAATCGGTGGCAGCCGTTTCCGAGATTCGAATTTACATATATATATATATATATATATATTATTAATATTATATTATATATATATATACAAGAATTGCTCGTTTAAAGATAAAGATATGTTATGTAAGAGCGTCTGTGGTCCAATTGGTCACAAGCTTGACTCACATGACGGGCCCGTTGGTGTAGTGGTCAGCATGTCTGACTCTGTTCTGTAGGGTCGTAGGTTCGATTCCCACCGCTGACAGGTCCTTAGGTGATGAGCTTTTAAGTACTTGTCGGACGTGTCTGGGTGTTTTATTTATATAAGTATGTATTTAAATGAAATATGTATGTGTATGTGTATACGTAAATATATCTCGTTGTCTGATTTCCATAACACAAGTGCTTTAGCTACTTAACATGGGATGAAGGCAATGTGGTTGTTGTTGTGAAATATTTATTTTATTTATTTAAGAAATCTAGTTTGTCACTGAGTAATATGCTACATTTAATCTTGAAAATCCCACGGAAACAGAATAAAAATCCTGTATTACTTCCATATGATAGAACGTAATCAACATCATTGTCACTAGTTGTCTGCGGCGGCTTTGACAGCATTCCTGGCCTGGTTTGAGCTGCTCCTGCTGCTGCAGTGCTTCGACCAGATCGGCATCTACGTGGTGATGTTCCTCGAGATTCTGCAGACCCTCATCAAAGTGCTGCTCATATTTTCTATATTGATAATTGCCTTTGGACTGGCGTTCTTCATACTACTTTCTAAGGTATGTTTGTATTAATGTTTCAGGAACACATTGTACTTCACAGTATACAGAGTGTAAAAGGACCCCGAGAAACGGTCTTAGAAAGATTGTTTTACTCAACAATATGAACAACTTTTACTATGCCGACAATTCAGAGAAATGAAAAATTTCAATCCCGAAATTATTTTTCATCTCCATACAATATGTGTCTTTTTTGTGTGGAGATGAAAAAAGAAATTTAATTTCCCCACATTGTCACTATAGTAAAAGTTGTTCATATTGACGAGCTCAACAACGTTTCTAAGACCATTGCTCGGGGTCATTTTACACGCAGTATTATTATTGAATTTAGCTCAAAATTTTCACAATACTGAATATCTTTAATTAGATATTTTTTAGATTATCTATCGATCTGTAGAATTTTCTTTGTCATTAACATTGCAACAATATCTTTTGGTACTCCTATATTTCTCCGAAAACAACACCAATCTCTTGTTTTTAAGAAGAGGAGGCTTAAATTGGGTGCCAAAATTTTTTTCAAGCGCGAAAAGAACTGGGTTTTTAACGGCAGATAAACTATAAAAATTGAAAAGATTATCTTTACCGTTACACGTTGTTTACATACTTAGTTGAAGATTGGCCTACGCCGTGAAATGGATCTAAAATAATTGCTGAAAATCTAAAATATTGAACTGAACTATTTGTCCCACACCTTTTCCCAGGGCAATCACTTATCGTTCAGAAGCATGTCGATATCACTCATGAGGACCTTCTCAATGATGCTGGGTGAGATTGACTTCGTGGGGGCATTCGTGGAGCCTTATTACCAATCGACCACAGACCGGACGCTGCCGTTCCCCATGCCAACCTTCTTCATACTGGCGTTGTTCATGGTGCTAATGCCGATTCTCCTGATGAACCTGCTCATCGGTTTGGCTGTGGGAGACATTGAGAGTGTCCAAAGGAATGCACAGCTCAAACGGTTGGCTATGCAGGTAAAAATATTTCTTTTTACTAGGGACTACCCGATGTCATTATTTTTCTACTTAAAAATAATGACACCGGGTGTATTTTGTCACGGCCGGAAACTCGATGTAAGACTAAAAGTGAAGTATGAATGTTTTTAGTAATATAAAAGCAATATGTAAGCAATATATGTACATATAAAACAAATAATAAAGCCAATATGGGCAAGTCTGAAAGTATAAGAGATACTAAGATGTGTTCTTGTCGTCAGTTAAAAAGAAAGCTCAATTTAAGTATCGTAGATCATAATTACCTATGAACATTGTATTATAAGTATCTTCAAATAGATCTACTTTATTTTTGTATTGACAATATTTTCTTGTTACGAACACTTAGCAAGGTATACCTACCTACTTAATTATATTCAAAGGCTGCATTTTAAAATTGTTTCAGGGAAGATTTTGTAATATGCGAGTCCGAAACTGTCTTATCACAATTTAAAGCACTGAATTAATTGTTTAGTTTTAGTTTGTATTTAAAATTTACTGACAGGTTATAATTGACAGGTGGACCTTCACACAGAGCTAGAACGTAAACTGCCGGCGTTTGTGCTCGAAAGGGTCGACAAGACGGAACTCATCGAGTATCCAAATAACAAATGCAAAAGTGGCTTCTTAGATCTACTAATAAGAAAGTGGTTCTGTAACCCTTTCACCGATGACGGTGAGCATAAGAATTTATTCGAAAATATTTCTAAGTGATTGTTCAAAATATATATGTATACATTTCCACCTTTGTCTTGTCAAAAATTATACATTACATACGTTTCATGTTGTTTACCTTTAGCTATTAGGAGTGAAAATAATATATCTATATGATCACAATTTTTTGACTTGCCTAATGTTTATGTACTTGGATGCACGTGAGGACCAGAAGAGGTCGTTTTTTACTGTGATTTAAAATTTTACTTACAAAACTTACCGTGGTATTCATAAAGTTAGAAGAGGGCAGGTGAACTGCTAGTGAAGGGCTCAAAAGTTGGTCTAATGTACGCCAAACTGGTCTGAGTTGATGCACGTCAAATAGATAAACATTGTTTTAACATTGATTCATAAATGTGAGAGTTAATTTTTAAAGAGATTCAACGATAACGCCTATCATTTGTATTTAAATAGTAAAAATGATTTGCGTTTGTGCGTCACCAGAGTAACGCATAGAACAAATTGTCTCAAAATACTTCCCCATATTAGACAGATGTAACCATGTTAAACCTTCGAAAGGACCGGACTAGAACTGTGAACCCGAGATTCTGTTACCGTAAACTCTAAGAGACTGCATAATGCAGTGGCGTGCACTGGCTTTTACGACAAGGTAGGCAGTAATCCCCGAGAATTGACACCTATGGTAAGTTGTCTTTACGACATATAGGCACCTACATATCTACTCACTCATAAAACACAGAACGTTCGTGAGCCTATGTCGTAAAGAAGATCTAGCAACAACTCTATTATTAGGTCGGGTAGCCAAAATACAAAGGTAGGCAGTGTCTTTTTATCTATATGGTGTGCACGCCACTGATATAATGATAATAATATACCAGATCATTATACACATGGTCATCTGAACCCCAAACTATATAGGATACCCTGCACTGTTGGTGCCAGAGACTATTAACACCTCACTTACACGTCGTGTGAGCATCAGTTAAACTGTTCCCTACATCGTGACCTAAACACGCTGCGGTTAATTTCTTAATTCCATTACAGCAAGTTTGGATCTGGTGTTGGACAGCAGTGAAGACTTTATAAACGAGGAGTTCCAGAAACAAAAACGCAAATTGAGAGAAATGAGCCAAATATTAGAACAACAGCACAATTTGGTGCGTCTCATCGTTCAGGTTCGTTTTAATTATACAGTATTGAAGTGTCAGTTGGACATCGTTTTTCTCTTTTACACAAAAACGCTTAGAGGGGACAAACGTTTACATGAGTAAAGGTTAATAAATTTACTCATTAGACAGTCTTAGTTTTAATTTGCCTTTTATAAGAATTTTTATTAGCTGCGTCACGAACGTGTTTGTTTTTTTTTTTGCATTATAATCTGATTAAATTATGAAACACTAAATACCGACGAATTGGTCTATGCTAATGTAACAGAATAGACATTAATTTATGTTTGCTACAAAATACAAAAATAACAAACTCAGTACAACAGATTACACATCCAATGCATGTTAAATGCAGCATTCCTTCCCATCTACGGTTCCTTTGTCTGTCAGCAAAAAAGAGTCGCCTACTCAACATATTGCCACGGTTCCTCGTGACGCTGGTTTAGTTAATCAACGTTTTACCTTTTTGGGAATATGGTGGACTGTCCTATTTTATTAGAAGTACGAAAGCGTGTGTTGTATGGAATAACTAAGGTTACTGCCCCAGTTCTTTATAAAGCCTACCTACCTTTCTTCTTTTTATTATTGACGAGTGGGAAATCCTCATGGAAAAGCCTACCTAGCTAACCAATTTAGATACCTACCTAACCAATTTAGATAGGTAGCGCAGTGCCCAATGTCATACACGCTATAATTGTCAATTACTTAAGCATTTCAGTTAACTACCATTTTCGAAACCTTCTATGTACCACTGACCATTCAACGCAATAGGTTATTTATGTCTGCAGAAAATGGAGATAAAGACAGAGGCAGACGACGTGGACGAGGGGGTGTCTCCTGGAGACGCCCGAGTGTCTCCGCGCTGGAGCTCGCCGCGCATCCGCAAGAAGCTACGCACCGCGCACTCCTTCAACAAGGGAAATTAGAATCTACACTTACACTACAATTTCGAATTCCGATAGTAATATTAAGACCCGTATCCTGAAACGCTAATCAGTAGGTATTTAATCCAAGTGTCGTTTAAGTATAAATTGTCTAATTTACCTATGAAAAGAGCAAGGCAAGCGTTACTTGAGCAGAGTGTCAGAATATGGGTTTAAAATGTCTACTGTTCTACTAAATGTTTACTGTTCCGTTGTTGTTTTTTTTTTTTTTTTTTTACTATGGAGTACTTTTTTAGAGTCCGGGACTTAGTCGACACTTTTTCAAGCAAAAATTACTAGGTACTTTTAATTTTGTAAAGTGTCGAATGAGGGAAAGTAATTAATCAATGAAAGGAGTAAATTTTGGAAAGCGTCGACAAAGTCCCGGACTCTGCAAGGCACTGTCGCAAATGTGCAATCAATGCCTACATTTGTACGACACCTAGATGCAATACTAACTGAACAGAATCCGTAGGTTGTTTCAGTTTTTACTTAGTTGAATCACACAGTGTCACATGAGAACGACCTTAAGCTCACCTCTATAATGAATATATCAACAAGGGGAGAGAGAATCGTATCGTAATATAAACGACCTTTCAATAAAAAATAGAGAAAATATAGCCTTGATCTTCATGACCAGTCAACCAAATCCGACAGCCCGAAAAAAATGCTATTACAATCATTATATATACTTTGTTATTGCTGATGTTATGCTGTTTGACATACTTACTGTATAACACGCACACGACAATATATTTAGTTATTTTTTTAGACTTCTTTAGACTTCTATCATCATCATCAGTCCACCTTGCCTGAGGGCGTCCTACACTCCGTTTGCCGAGACGCGGTCTCCACTCGGGAACTCGTTTGCCCCAAAGGTAATCGGTTCTACGGCTAATTTTTAATAATTTAGCTTGCTAAAACGATGAGCTATGTCGATGACTTTGGTTCTCTGTCGGAACACTTCATTTGTGATTCGATCCTTCAGAAAAATGCTAGACATCCGCTGACAGGCCTCTCCAATTGCACACCACTGTGATCTGTTTTCGGCTTATCACTTCTATACAAGTTCAAATTAAAAACGTTGGTAAAACTCGAGAAAGTCACTCAGACTATGATACCAAACAACTTTCCCAAAGGAATCCTATGTCAAAACGAAAAGACGATTTAACCTTGTATAGTTTATGGTACCCATAATTGATCAACATGATGTTCACCGACCGAATGAACACAGACTCATTAATCGGTCTCCCTATGGACTAACTACGGCTTCACAACCATTCCTTTATTTTTAACTCGGCAAACGTTGTTTTGTCAATATACATTATTAACAATATTTCACTGCTATTAATGCATGTATTATGCTTACAAACTACACACAGGAATCACTCTATTTACTAAGGAAACCCGCATGAAAATTCGTTGCGTAGTTTTTAAGATCTAAGCATAGATAGACAGGTCAGACAGCGTAATAAGGCGACTTTGTTTTATGGCATTTTATATAAACTAAAAGGCAGAAATTAATATTCCAACTTTCTCTCTCATCTGATGAGAAAATTAGGTTTTGTAAGCGACAATTTAGTCAACTACTATGGTTATGAGATTGCATATTTTTACCCAGATGGAGAAAACTTTGAATTTGATTAGTTAGATATTATATCATCATTGTTTCGCTATTTACCTTAACTCGTCACATGTATTACTCATTAATGTTAATAAGATCTTTAAAAATAATTTATTCATAATTTTCGTTATGTCACTTTCGTTTATTTTTTTTAATTCCATCCATCGTAAATACAACCATGTTCACAAATGAGGACAATGGGCTATTTTATCGTCAGCAATCCTGAACCGAATAAGGAATGGGTCATCGGTCCGACTTTATAAACTTATTTATGATGTAATGTCTTATAACATTTTTAAAATAGGACATATTTTCAATCTGCAGACTTTCAATACTCAATATCTTTATTGCATTACCATAATGTTATAGTAGATGTTACAAATTTAATACAGTGTATCAATTATGAACCCTGTAGGGCACAGCATTTCGACCACATCATAACAAGAACTCCGATACAAAATTTCAGCATTCTAATGTCAAGGGTCAGCTGAGTCAGCGATAAATGAATCAGTCAGAACTTTGAGTTTTATATATCGCTACAATATACAGGGTTACTTGTTACTCAATGTATTCCTGGTATGGGGTGGTAGAGGAGTGAATATCACCCCATACCAGGAATACGTCGAGTTACAAGAAACCCTGCATATAATATGTACATATCTACTACAACAACGCCATATCTCACAACAATAAGATTGTTATTTCAACAGCATCACATTTTGAGGTGTCGCGTTGTTGTAGTAAATGGGCGATATATAGATTACTAGCTTTCCGCCCGCGGCTTCGCCCGCGTGGACTTCGGTTATATTGCGGTTCAAAGGACAACTATAAGAAACCTTATCATTCCTACGGAAAAATCTAAGTTTCCCTCGGGAATATCATTTTTGCCGGGAGAAAAAGTACCCTATTATTTAATCCGGACTTCAATTTCAAAGCAATCGGTTTAGTAGTTACGGCGTGAAAGCGGAACAAACAAACAAACAAACTCACTTTCCGATTTATAATATTAGTAAGGATGTTAGCATTAACAAGATAAGGGAAGTGACGAGTTAGCGAAAATGACGAAGTAATTAAAATGTCTAGTGATAACCCTTGTTGCAAACATTCAACGTGCCGTCCACTGCTGGACGAGGGCCTCCCTCAATGATTTCCATAATCATTTAGGAGGAAATGCCAATAATCGCCACGCTTGGCAGGCGGGTTGGCGATTGCAAACGTTACATTATAAGATTAAACAAATACTATAATTATGTAATTTATTAAGGTATTTGACGTACGCTTGACGTCAATAAATTATTTACTATTACATAAAATATTTATATGTATAAAAATCTAATTATGTATTTTAATAGTGACCGAAACTTATACCTTCCAAAGTGACTATATTTTGTCTACAAAGTAATATTATATTTTCGAATACACAGAGAAATAATTTTGTGATATCCACGATTTGACAACGAAAACCTATCATCATTACTGAAACCTTAAAACCTATCATTGCTGTATGTTTTGGAGTACTTACAGTCTTTATAAAAAAACAAGTAAAGAATTCTTCCGTCATACGAAGGAAAGGCATGTATATTCATGGGAATATGTACTTTATTAGTAGACTAATCCGAACTAAAACAGCATATATTCCCATGAAAATAAATATAGTGTTCGCCCTTTCTTTGTATGACGGCAGAATAGCTCCCTCATGTTTATGATTTGAGTACAACGTGTTTTATGGTGAACTAACTCCGTACCATGACGTCTTAAAATAATATTGTTTATACTGGAGCTATACCACTTCTATAGTGTTGTCCCTGTCCCACAAAGTTAATAATGACAAAGAATAAAGATCAAATAGAATGTTCATCGCTGGGATACATTGTCACAGCCATACATGTGGTTGTCGGTTACTTTTGTTCTAAAAAAATAATCCTGAGCACTCTTAATGTGGCAGAATTTTCTTGTTAGATGAAGCCTATTATAAGTTGTCGTGGTATGGATTATAAATCACGGTACTGGGCGCATTGGATACAAAGTAAAGATATAGTTTTCTCCAAAATTTTTTAACCCAAATTTAACCCAATATGACAGAGGGTGAGTCAATCGCCGTTATAGGGGTCACGCACCATTTAGGCATTTACTTAGCAAGTGCCTCTGCCCACCCCGATTTGGGATTAAAAAGGGGTGAAGGGTATTTTTTTTATTTCTTTTCTCCTCAAATGTTATTGACAACAATGCTATACTTATTTTATTCATATTTGGTTGAAGGTTAAGTATTTCCATTTTTTTCTTTAAATCATGTCTTTTGTAAACACTGTAAGTATTTTCCAAATGTGTACTTATTAATGCTGAAACGGATGTAGATGTTATTAAATAAAATCTCTGAATATTATAATTTGTTTGTACTTTATTTCCAACTAGCTGAACCGGCAAACGTTGTTTTGCCAATATACATTATTAACAGTGTTTCTCAGTTATTATATGCATGTATCTATATTAAAACAAAGTCGAGTTTGTTGCAACACTTATAACTCGAGGTCCTCTGAACCAATTTTCATGGTTATTGATTCGTTGGATTTGTCTCCGCCCCGAATAGCAGAATACATATTAAAAACAATGAAAACCCGATAAATTAGTTCAGCTAAAAGTTAACACGACATTCATTAACTGTTAGGCGGTACGAAGTTCGCCGGGTCAGCTAGTTATACATAAAAAATACCTTCCTCTATCTACTAAAGATAACACATCAAAGTCATTTGCGTAGTTTGAACGATCTAAGCATATAGGTACATAGGGAGAGACGGCTAATGTTCAGACTCCCGCACTAATGAGAGTAATACTTCATGGGGCATCTACACGAGGCTAGTCAGTAAGACAATTTCATATCAATTGGGACAATCGCAAAACACAACTGCCTTCAATTAATTTATTTAGCCTAGCATCTTGATGGTGGGTATTTCCGATCTCTTACCCTAGGGAGAAAACTGGGAAACGTATGTTCGAGAATTTACCCTAAGTTGGGTTAAAAAATTTACTCTACCGAGTGTTCACCCTACGTACAGTCTAGGCGTACTATCACTACAGTCTAATTCTTTTCACGTTACTGACATACTTGCACGGGTTGTTAGTATTTTTGGTACGAATATGTTATTGAAATGTACATCTAAGTACTAAGTGATGACTTAGGTATTATACTATAAAACATTAAATTTATCGGGGTGATATATATTGTGTCCAACATACAGTTCCCATTTTTCTCCCTATGGTAAGAGATCGGAAATACCCCTGATGTTATGGCTTAATATGATATAACAAAGTGGCCCCCAATCCTCACACACATGGATTGCCAGACTAGTAATCTGGGGCCTGAAGAATGTTCTCTAGGAATCCAGGATCCCAGCATCAGCGATAGCTGACGGCCCTCGGAGGGGTTTTATTCAGTGGGTGCCTTACACTACCCCTTCGCCATCTCCATAGCGGCGGTATGTCCCTGAGGGTTTCCTCCTCGTCAACAAAAAAAATAGGATCATCTAGTAATCAGTGTAGAAACACACACCGGATTGGCTTCCTCAAAGTAAAAAAACACACTTTTTTAAAATACATATTTATATATAAACTAGCTGTCCCGGCAAACATTCGTTTTGCCATAATAAGTCGCCTTTGTACCCTGTGTATTGGGAGAAATACAACTGGCAGGTGGATAAAAATAGATAGTAGCCGATTCTCAGACCTACTGAATACGCATATAAAATTTGGTGAAAATCGGTAAAGCCGTTTCGGAGGAGTATGGCAACGAAAACTGTGACACGAGAATTTTATATATTAGATAAAACCACCAGACACGTTCAACAAGTACTTAAAAGCTCATCATCTAAGTACTTGTCAGAGGTGGGAATCGAATCCACGACCTTACTATACAATAGAGACAGACATGCTGACCACTACAGCAACGGGCCCATACATCTATAAATAAACATCAGCACACAACAAATGCCTCAGCTCATCACTAAAGGAACCGAATCCGCGACCGGCCTAGAGGCAGGTGTGCTGACCTATCCGGACGTCAATACATACAAAACCGTGTGTCCTAGTAGTAACACTACAGTATTTAAGAAAACTTGAATGGCTTTCAGATTAATTAATAAACTTGCCGCGTAGGTTCTATCCTCTGGTGGCTTACTACATTTATACACTCGTGAACAAAAATTACGTGATTTTGTGTATAGAGGTACAACACATCTAACAATCAAGGCGAGCTAGTTGAGTAAAAGCAACTGTTTTTAAAGTATATATAAAGTAGTTGTCTTGTATTCAATATTATCAGCCGTGTGCTGACGGCGAATAGAATACAATCATGTGACTCCACCCGAGCCCAACGTTTCTCGGCGTGCGGGTCGTAAGAGGCGACCAAAGAAGCTCCCCAGAGGTCGGGCAGCAGCGGTCTCTGTGAGCTACACCACAAAACCTGCTTACCAAGCGTAGCGATTGCTAGCATTTCCCCCTAAATCATCATGAAAATAATTTTGGGAGGCCCTCGTCCAGCAGTGGACGTCATATGGCTAATGATAATGATATTTAATAATATTATATTTAATACAAAATCATATAGTGTTAAGTACCTTTATTCTAAAAGCTAGGCACCCACCTAACTGAAATCATTGAAATAGGTTACCTAGATAGATGTACTTGCCTTGTGTGGGCCTAGAACAGCATCCGGCCGGACAACGCTTGATCTAGATTGGTACACCTATTTATTACAGCAGAACGTGTTAAATGTGGCACAGTTTCAAATGCTGTCACGGTTGAGTTGGATTAGACAGTGGCTCTAACATTTGAATACACGCTTGTCTTGCAGAGCCCATAAACCATCACTTAAACTATGAACCACATCCCACCTCTCTTGTCTTATTCATAGGCTTTTCACGTTTTTAAGTTTTTTTTTTATCACTATGAACAAGCGTTTGACCACCATCCTGCCTGATGTTAAGCAGCGATGTGGTCTACGATAGAGCACACTTGTTCATTAGGTACCTATTCACCCGCGACTTCAGACTGTGTACCTGCCTCATGTACTGCACAGGAAACACAGACTCCGGCAAGTCGTTCCACATCCTGGCGGTTCGCACTATGAAAGTGGACGCAAAAGCGTTTGGTCCGCGTAAATGGCAAATCCACCTGGTAGTATGGATGACGTTTCGCCGTTCTCCTGGTTGTCCTATTGTAAAAACGCGATTTATTCGGTTATGCAACTCCGTAGCACACTCTCCGAAATGCACCCGATAGAAGACAGATAAGCTCGCAACTTTGCGGCGATGCTTTAGGCTTTGTAGCCGAGAATCAAACAGCCAGTTGTCACCTATGAGCCTTCTAGCACGCCTCTTTATTGTATATAAGTAATAATCTTTATTTAATACGTCACCTATTTTCGGCGAGGTTTACCTTTACCAGCTATTTAACATATCTACTTATACAGCGTGACCGATAACCAAGTGTCATTCCTTTTAAAGTTCATATTTGTTTTTTTTTTAAAACATTGATGTTTTTCAGAACTGTATTAACCACACGGTTTATCGGAATAGCTCGTCCAAAACTACCATAACCCTTATTTTTTTTTTAAGTTATATCCATCCATCAGATATCAAAATAATTAACGACTCAATAATATAATCAATAACAATCATATAATCAATAACACAAAAGACAATACTCAGTTATGAGAGATAAAAAAATTAAAAATATATACAACAGCAAACAACCAGGGATTGCACTCGACGCTCTGAAAACGGATGTTATTAAGCTATTTTACATATGAAGCCTGCAATCATGCAGCGAGGAACTGCTAATAAAATTGAACGTGAAACGGCACCCAATAATTCATATTAAACTACCCCCGCTCGCACGTGACCAGAGAGATTTTCTGTAAATAAATATGTACGATGCAAGTCTGGTTAGTCTCTGCTGTAGCAGGCAGGTTTTTCTTAAATATTTTTATATATCTATACCATTACCAATATTTTAAAGTGGAAAAATACGATTAATTGTTTGTTTGTTTGAATTGAATAGGCTCAGAAACTACTGGACAGATTTGAAAAGGTTAGGTTATATTTTATCCCCAAATTCTCACGGGAACGAAAAAACGCGAGCAACACTGCGCGGTACATCTGATGGTAAATATTTGCATAGCAAACATACTAAGAACCTACTAAGTATTCTAAATATATTTTGTGTATGTAAGCAATAAATTTTATTGGCATGAAGTTAACGGGGACGTTTATTTTGACTTGCATCAAACTTTGCAGTACTATGTATGTAATAGCGAATATAACGATGAAATAAAAGTTTTTTTTTTTGTTGAAATTTAATAAACACCAAAGCTACACAATTGTATATAACGTAGTATTTGATACCTATATGAATAAAATCATGGATATACACACCAGGTTCCTCGAATCGCAAGACTCTTGAATCGACACGAGGATTCCTAGAAGCCTACAAATTTAAAAACAGGGATACGAATTTAATAATACTAATACAGTAATTACACAATCTAGATCTACTCTAATCTACAGAAAACTTAGGTAGAGACGCCATATGAGAATAACGTAATCAGCATACCTATATTATTTTCATAAATTACTAGCTGTACCTCGGCGATGTTACTCGCAATTTTCCCGTGGGAATTTAGAAATAAATTATAGCCTATGTGTTAATCTAGGATATCCGCTTACTCCACACAATTTATATCACCAAAATCGTCTTATCTTATTCCCCAACCATTATATCCACAACCATTATTCCCCAAACAATAATCATTTATGTCGGTACCAACACGTAGGTACACCAAGTTTTATTAATATAGCTCCAGAAATTTACACTTAAATAAGTAACAAACACTCACAAACTTTCGCCATTTTAATACTAGTGTGATAAATGACGATAAGTGCGTAGGTACATAATACAAATCATTGGATTCGTAACACGGACTAATAGATTCCAACCGATAAATAACCATTTTTACTTGCAATTATTGTGCGCACACAATGCGAATGTGGACACGAGCGTGTCGCCGCACCAATTGTCTGTTTAGCAAGGTACTTAAATATTGTCAGATGCACGTACACCTACCAGAGACTAATGAAAGTTGACCCAACTGTTGTAAAAAAATCCCAAAACTACACCCAAAAGCATGGTCATAAGACTTCTACCCATTTTCAATTGGCCTCCAGAAGAGATTTACATAAACTGGCGTACACCGCGACGGGAAATAGTTAAACATGTATTACGGTAACAATAAAATTACCACCACAATGTGTCATTGCCCCACTATTTCGTTTTATTTCTAAATATTTAATATAAATGGAAAGTGTAACATATTTCATGTTTCACATTTCCCGTGGCGTTTAGCGTGTATGTGCTCTCAATGATGGATCGCCGTTTCTGTATCGCTTTTGTTTCGTTGTGCGTGTTGAGCGTGAGCTGGGGAGCGAGTCACACTAACAAAAGTCCTTTTACAAGGAGTCAAGAAGCTTTGGACCGGAGTTTTCATCAAAGTCACGTGGCAGAGCCCCGGTTCTGGGCACCTGTACAAAAAGAAAACAGATGTAAGTTCAAAGAGGTTTTATATGTATGGTTTTACTGCTGATGTCCTGTACAGTTCGTTCGCAGTTATTTTACCTCTGGATGTTACATCCATAAGCCGCGGCTGGCATATTTAATGACGTCTGTGACAGGTAAAATAACTGTGAACGGTCTGTGAATAGATAAACGTCGTGGGTATTTGCTTAACAAGTGCCTCTGAATAACCTCTTTTGAGATTTTGGAAAAAGATATGTGCCATGTATGGGTATGCAATTGAGTGCCATGCGATTTCGTGCTATGCTATAAAGAAATATTGATTCGTGTGTATTTAATGCATATATTACACCATTTTCTATATTTTTTATAAAATAAGCACCCACATCATAGCGCCCAAATCCAAAGAATAGTTATAACTGTTTAATTAAAATCAGCGCGCTGTAAGAAGTGACTGGTTGACTTTTTGCAGATTATCTCACAAAGAATTGACTTTTGTCATTAAATTTAGTGTTTCATCGATGCGTATTAAATTAATATTACCTATTTATGTCGTATTGACTAGTTTCATTAACTATTAACGGTAACTGAATTTATTCCAAAACAATCTACTTTGAGATATTTGGGATATCTCAAAGTAAATTCACACACATCCAATCCAACTTAAAGGGGTTGAAATAATCTACACTAGATTTTTTGCTCATGTTACTGGCTGTATAATTTAACTTTTTTTACTTCTGTATTCTTTTAATTTTGTAAAATAGCCTGTTGGCCTGGATGTGTGTTGTCATGTCAATTAAAGGTAACAATCGGGTAGCGCTGCGAAGATCGATACGGGGCGGGACCGAGCCTCGCTGGGACCATGTTTAAAGTGAAGTTGCGATCCATATGGGTTTAGTAAGAGGTCGAGTGACAGACTGCCCGGAAAGGTTTTGTCATGCCTTCTTCTTAGCTTCTTATGACTAAATCCTTCAATATGCACAGAAATTAGTACCTAAGTACTCACTGCTTGGTTCTTCTAGTGTGTAGTAATTACAAAATGTTCAACTTTTGTTTTCAATTAGGCCTGGTTGATTCTTTTCATATTATCTACATAAAACTCTAGTTATGTAGAGGTATGAAGAGTATACAGGGTTACAGGAAAAGTCGTGCTAGATACGTTAAGGGCGTGGAGAACCCATAATTTCTGACTTATCTCACTATGAAACATTCTACCCTAAACTTAACCCTTTTCGAGCTAATCGACTATATATGTAAGTTTCGACTCCATCGTGTAACGGAAATGAAAAATCTTGTACTGCTATACCTCTGTCCTTTATACTTATTAACAGTGCAAAATATTTATTTTTATCGATGAAAAACGGATAAGATTCTCAAATCGAATTGTATATATTTTGTTTTACGTAAGTAATATTTGAATAACCGATATTATAAAGTGTAACTTTTTACCGAATAATCCGATTTTGATAAATATTTTTTAATTGGAACGGGAATACCTGGAATGTGGTATTACATATTTACAGTAAGTTATAGTTATACAAATTTACAGTAAGTTTTAAGTACATATTGAAGACAAAAGTTGCTTCCGGCGTTTTCATTTCTCTTTTATTTTAATGAGCGACAAGCCCACCACCCCCCAACGTCTACCGATCTCTCGTCGTAGGTAACATGGTCTCTGGAGTCGTGCGCATCTAAAGGTTTGTTAAAAAGGTTTACTTGTAATAAACTCAATGTCCCAGTTCTGTCACTGTTCACGGTGGTGACATTCCCTAATGGCGGGTGCGCGGGCGCGAGCGGTGACAACGGTACGTGCCTGACGGCGCGCGAGTGCTCGGCGCGAGGCGGCTCGGCCAATGGCTACTGCGCTAACGGCTTCGGACTCTGCTGCATCTGTAAGTTAAAACAACTGTAATGTTCATTTCATATTAACTTATGGTAACATAAGTTCTTTATTAGAAAACTAGCTTTCCACCCGCGGCTTCGCCCGCGTGGACCCCGGTTATATTGCGGTATAAAGGACAACTATAAGAAAACTTATCATTCCTACGGAAAAATCTTGGTTTCCTTCGGGAATATCCATTTTTCCTGGACAAAAAGTAATCTATCATTTAATACGGACTTCTAACTTTTCGTATGTAAAATTTCAAAGCAATGGGTTCAGTAGTTACGGCGTGAAAGCGGAACAAACAAACTCACTTTCCGATTTATAATACATATTAGTAAGAAAGTAAGGATTAGCTGACCCGACAAACTTTTTTTTCCAATGTACATTATCTGAACAGTGCTTTTCTGCTATTATATTAACCTTCGTCAAGAATCACTCTATGTACTAATGAAAACCGCATGAAAATCCTTTGTGTAATTTTAACGATCTAAGCATACATAGGGACAGACAGTGGGAGGCGACTTTGCTTTATACTATGAATTGATAATGTATTTATTATACAATATTTATCACGCTATCTCTGCCCCCAGTGGTTCGCTCAGTGTGTCCTATTCTTTTGTAAAATTGGGGTTAAAATATTGACTCTCAGGCAATGTGGAGCTACTTTTGATATGCACATTTCAATACATTTTTCATAATCGCAACCAAACTTTCCGGTTGTCATTCCTCACATTTATGTTTTTCGTGGGATCCAGGTTACGATAAATTATCTCTATCTCACCGCCGCAATTTAGCTTTTAAGTGAAGAACTAAAAAAAATTAACAAAAAACCTTTTTAAGAAAGTTTTTATTTAAATGCCCTAAATAGAAGGAAATAAATTTTGACTTACAAATTTTAACTGTCTACTTATAGCCTATATACACAATTCATAGAATCATAAAAGCTTGTTGCGAGATCTAGGCTTGTGTAAATTAACTAGTTCCTAGGTACCTATTTCATTGACCAACTTATTCCGATAAGTTTATTTTTTTATTTCAGTTTAATTATGTAAATACTTACAGATACCTATCTAGTACCTACTTACGCAAACGTCGCAACAAGCTTTTATGATTTTATGAATTG